>OZ010796.1:115888227-116088729 GCA_963932465.1 Maratus speciosus | reverse complement strand
ACAGGAAATTTTCTTATTTTAATTCGCTGAATTTTAAGGAGTGCACAATAAATCAAATTTTGGGGTTACATACACCCCACCTACAGTGTTGCCAGTAGGCTATTTTTTAAATTACTAATTCTGGAATGACACCACTTTTTTTAAATGGTAACTTTAATGACAAATTAATTAAGGCATAATCAAGGGGAGTTTTACCATTTCAAGAAAGTGGTTCCAATCAAGAAATCTTAATTTTAGAAAAGTAGCTCACTGGCAACACTGCCCACCTAACCACTTACGTTATAAAAAAATCACCTCACCACTTAAAAGGTAAGAAATCTAGACAATATCCAATTTAAGAAGCCTAGATACCGTGCTTAGTGTGTAAATAATGATGACACAAAAATGCACAGGCTATGTCCGATTGAGTATAGTTAAATGCGATTTAGTGATACCAAAAATGAATCTGCGCATTCTTACAGACTACCGTGTTTACTCGCATAATAGCCGCACTTTTTTTGCTAAATTTTCATTGTGAAAGTCTAGGTGCGACTATTATTCGAGGAAATCTACTACACAATATTGCATACTCTAATGCTAAAAAATTACTGGTATATAAAAAAAAACCATATTATAATAAAATTAGTAACTTATCAAATGTTTCCAGATTATGCGCTGTTTATCAAATGCCATTTTTCTTTGTATTATGATAATATTTTTATAGACACAAAATTTATAAATAAACTTTGGGACAATTTTGACGAAAAATTCTCATAATAAATCACTTTCACTGAAGGTATCAGTATCACTATTGTAATGTGAATCGGTGTCTGAAGAATCTCCGTCATTCCATAAAATGTCACATTTGGAGTTACCTGTTGGAGTTATTGTTTACTCCATGTTGTCCATGCTGTCTTCTTAAAACGTTTTGAAATTATATCTCTTGTTATTAATGTCCAGCTTTGTAATATCCAAAATCAAACTACATATTAGTTCCAGGGACGGACACCTTACTTTTTCACTGGCTGTTTTTTCTTTGTTCCCATTGACCGTTCAATCTTCATATACTCGTTTTATATATTGTCTTTAAATAGTTTGTTAAACCAATACATACGTCCAACGGTTTCAGAATCGATGTGAGTCCTTCTAATGGCGTGCTTCAAAAAATATTTTGTTTTTATAAAAATGTTGAAAATGGTCCAAGCTCCAATAAATTATATCACTGTTAATTAAAAAAAAAAAAAAAAAAAAAAAAAAAATAGAATATCAGTTTAATCGTTTTTGAGTTCTGATCCCTCCCGGTTTGAAAAACGCAACTGCGACTTTTACGCGAAGAAAATATTTTGACGATTTTTTCTGCTTCAAAACGGGGGTACGACTATTATGCGAGGGCGATTATTATGCGAGTAAACACGGTATTCTCTTACAGACCAGAGTGTGTAAAAGTGCATATTTATCCTGATTTTCTATTGATTACTCCAAATAGTTTTATTATTATTTCCGAATGTTTATGGTAATTTGTTGCTTGATTATTAAGATTTAATAATAATTGTAACTTTGACACACTCATTAGTTACTCCTTCCCAGATAGGATTTTTAATTTTCAGAAAATTTGCAACAGTCTTGCTTTGAAAGGCTGCAAAGTTGCAGCAGAGCTCTGCATGACAAGACTAAGAGTTCATAACAAGACTGCAGCAAGATAACGCAAACGCCAAAGTCAACACACTTTGAACTTGCAGCTAACTTGTCGTGCAAGCTAAATTCATGCTGGATCAAATATATTGCAAATTAACGGCAAACAAGTAATCAAAAATACTGAAAAGTTGTAATCTTTCCACGCCCCACTATCTGTTTACAACTGTTACACTATAAGTTTAACCCCTTCGAAGGGGTACATAGATCTGATCGGATCTATTGATGCGAACACACCGTCAGAAAGTGCATGCATCGTTTTTATAACCATAAACAAGTTAAGGTAATATTTCTACGTTTTCAAAATGAGCCTTTTTTGGTATTTGATAAGTATAACATTTAGAAAAAGCGGTGCCAAACAAATTAAATTTCTGAAATTTCTGCGTATGTGCTGATTGTCTATTTTCTCAACAGAGGGATTTTTTGCTTTCGTCACTTTCGTGAATTAAAGACAGTCTTGCCATCAGTTTCACAACAAACTACTCATGGAAGTAGGGGATGGTATACCTTGCGCGAAATTTGCTGCCAGTTTCTCAATTCAAATTTGTCACGGCAAGATAATGTCAGAAAAAATCAAACTTGCCGCTAATGTTCATGCTATCTGGGTTCTTAGTCAACTGTTTGAAAAATGTACATTGTTACATTATCCTATCCTATATAGGTTTATTTTACAACAGGAAAGATAAAATTAATATTAGATATATGATTAAAGAGCATATTTTCATTATTAGCATTAAATAATGAATTACTGCATTAAAAAAAATGGAACTGAAGTGTGTCGGGTTGACTTCAGATAGAATTTTTGAGTTTGGGTTTATATAACCCAAGCCGTGCAGACTCTAATATAGATAAGAATACGCAAATGCATGAAAAAAACCCCACGAAAATAAGAAACAATCTTTGAAGTCGGTTTTATTTTTTATCAAATATTATTTGTTTTAAATTAACATCACTAAAAGGAAATTTATTTTTAAAAAAAAAACTGTCTAATAAAGCTAATTATAATATAAAAAAATAAATATTGAAACCGCTTTAGTAGTTCTCGAGATAAAGGTACGTCAATATCAGCTGTTTTCCATAAGGATTTTGCAACTCTTATTGCCCCTTAAAGTAAAATTTATAATATTGAAAATAAAAGTAGAACTTAGAATGCCTTAACCAATGTAAGAAGCCCTGCGTCATATCAGCAGAAACTAGTATCGAAACTGAACATAATTAATTATCCTTTCTTTTCAGTAAGCCAAAATGGGTGTAACCTAATTGTTCGGATTTTGTAAAAAGGTTTATTTTACCTTCTTAAATTTGCAATTTCCATATAATTTGAAGTAGGAAAGTTTGGGAAATAGCAGACAATTTCCACAACGAAATGAATATACACTGACATACTATTCTACATTCTGACACTGCATTTTGTATTTTAATTATTTACTGAGTTTCTTTTTAACCATATAGCAAATAATAATTTGATCAAAGTTAGCACATGTCTAAAAGAGAATGTAAGGGAGATGGGGGGAACATGTGAACATGGGGCAGATGTGAACATCACAATTTTTCAATAGTTATTATAAGATTTTTTTATTTGAAAAAAAATTACTAAAGATGATAGCGCCTGTAGATATATAGTAAAAAATTTTTGAAGCTTTTTGACATTTTGTTTGTCCCCTGTAGTCAAAAAAATATTTATAGATCTAAAAAGTGAAACCTTTGTTCCAAGTTGAGAAGCGAATAACTTTATTTATTCATTTATTTGAATTTGAGTATTTTAATATATACTATGAATACTAATAAATATTTTTGATAAAATTCTTTTTCTTCTAAAATTGAGAAATGTTAATGATTTATCAATTTAACTCTAAGCAGCCATGTGGGGCACTTGTGAACAGACTAGTTGGGGCAGATAAGAACAGTTCATAAGTGCTCCAATAATCCTTCTGTGATTCTGTTCCTTTCAGTTAACTTCATGAGAAATAATGTTAGTACCATTATCTATAATTTTCCTGAAATAGAAGACAATAGCGTCATACATAGTTTATTTTCTATTGAAACTTCCATAAACAAATCTGTAAGCAAATACATAAAGTACGCGTTTATGTTCAATTGTAATTTAAATAAATTTAATGTTTTCTAAAATGCAACAAATGTTATGTATTATTTTATTAAACGATTTCTAACAATATTTTTTATGCATTGTTAATACAAAAGTATTACCTTGAACAACTTTTCAAATTTTTCTATTATATTTGTTCTAAACTTGCAATGATGGCTTACTTCCATCTCTAAAACAATTAAGTATATGATGCTTTGAATGGATATAGATATCAGTAATATTTTAAGAAAGTAAAATTTTAGGTAGCTTTCAGTACAAAAAGCTACCTATGGCAGCCGTTCGGAGGAAAGCGGTTTCAAAAATTTTGGTATATTTTCATCGATCATGACCTCCAGACCCCGAAACCACCCTCCGTTCAAAAGTTGATATACATATATATATATATTAACTCACGTATTTATGAACCGATTTGGATGAAATTTCGTGTATACATAGTGCATACCAACGTCTCGACCGAGTTCATTGGCCAGCTTCATCCGCCATCTTGTTTAAAAATGGTGGCCATTTAAATTTTTAAAAAATTTAAAATTTGAATGTGGTACCAAAAAATTGAAAAATTGAAAAAATATTTTATTCTTATGTGTTTGACCTTGACACAAAGATTCCGGAGCAGTTTTTGTTTCGTCTATATCTTAAAAAATGGCTGAGTTATAGCATTTTTAATTTCTAGCATAGCTGACATTTTGAAACGTCCTGATTTTTGTCACGTGGTAACAGACATATTTATGAACCGATTTGGATGTACCTTGGTGTATACATAATACGTACCAATGTCTCGACCGAGTTCGTTGGCGAGCTTCATCCGCCATCTTGTTTCAAAATGGCGGCCATTTAAATTAAAAAAAAATTAAAAATTTGAAATGCGGTACCAAAAAATTGAAAATTGAAAAAATATTTTTTTCTTATATGTTTGACCTTGATACAAAGATGTCCGAAGCAGTTTTGTTTTGTCTATATTTAAAAAATGGCTGAGTTATAGCACTTTGAATTTCTAGCGGGGCTGACATTTTGAAATAACCTGATTTTTGTCCCGCAATAACAGGCGTATTTATGAACCGATTTGAATGTACCTTGGTGTATACATAGTGCGTACCAATGTCTCGACCGAGTTCGTTCGCCAGCTTCATCCGCCATCTTGTTTCAAAGTGGCGGCCATTTAAATTTTTTTTTAACTTTTAAATTTAAAATGATGTACCAAAAAATTGGAAAATGAAAAATATTTTCTCTATATGTGTTTGACCTTAATACAAAGATTCCGGAACAGTTTTTGTTTCGTCTATATATAAGAAAATGGCTGAGTGATAGAATTTTGAATTTCTATTGTGGCTGACATTTTGAAACGACCTGATTTTTGTCATGTGATAACAGGCGTATTTATGAACCGATTTGGATGTAACACTGTGTGTACGTAGTACATACCAATGTCTCGACCGAGTTCCTTGGCCAGCTTCATTCGCCATCTTGTTTCGAAAAAAATAAATTTTAAATTTAAAATGAGTTATCAAAAAATTGAAAAATGTAAAAGATTTTTTTATGTATTTGACCTTGATACAAAGATTCCGGAGCAGTTTTTGTTTCGTATATATCTTAGAAAATGGTTGAATTATAGCACTTTGAATTTCTAGCATGGCTGACATTTTGAAACGAACTGATATTTGTCACGTGATAACACGCGTATTTATTAACCTATTTCGATGTAAGAAGGCATGTGAATAGTATATCGTAATGTCTCGACCAAGTTCACTGGCCAGCTTCATCAGCCATCTTGTTTGAAAACGGAGGTCATTAAATTAAAAATATATATATTTAAAGTGAGGTGCAAAAAAATTAGAAATTGAAAAAGATTTCTTTCTTAAGTATTTGACCATGATATAAGGATTCCGGAGCATTTTTTGTTTTGTCTTTATCTTAAAAATGGCTCAGATATAGCAGTTTGAATTTCTAATGTGGTTGATATTTTGAAAAATCTGATTTTTTGCCTGCGACAGCACTTGTATATATCAACCGACTCCAATGTGAGTGAGCATGTACACGGGAAAGCAAGAGGGCAAGAGGGATGATAAGGAATCGAAAACCCAGCGACAGAGTTTAAAAAATAATATCAACCGTAAAAATGTGTGCAGGTTAATTTTTTGCCACATATTTATATGAAACAATTGTCCCAGTTTCGGATAAAAATTGCATCGAATTACTTTTATTGAAACAATTTTATGCAGACAGCTCCAAACTTAAAAATCAGCATCAGGGACATGGGACGGTATAGGAGTTTCCTGGATATTTGGACCCCCAACATCGTCCAAAACCTATTTATCTCGTTAATATTGTTATGCAATCATGCAATGGGATGTTACCCTGTATATGAAATAAAAAAACACACAAGAATATGTAATAAAATAAAAATTATTATTCAGGGACTTAAAAGTCAAAAGATTGTGAGAATGCCAGAAATATATTTAGCAGTAACATAAAATGGACTTGTCTCCCTTTCAAAATCAACGGTCCATTTAAAGAAAAACAAGGTAATTTGTTGCGTCCTATTTAACCCCTTGAGGGGCACCGGTATATATTATGTACCACCTACGATTAATGAAGTTTTACACCAGAAAAATATTATTAAATTTTACTTTTCTAACTTTGGTAGAAAAAAAGCCGTAAAACTGCTTTTACTTATTTTGAAATAGAATTTTTCAAAGATTCCGGTGGGAATTCAGCATTTCACAAATGTAATTGCTTGCCCCTCAAGGGGTTAAGATGGAGACCTATTATTTCCGTATTACTGAATTTAATATAGATATATATATATAATCGTTATAAATTTTGTATTCATGCATTTTTGCATAAGAGTGCAAGAGCTATTGCACCATAATCTGACTATTTATAAAACTAGTTACAGTACGAACGCACCACATTTGCCACGTTTGATGTTCAAATTCCAACTTCTTAAGCTTAGAGTGAGAGAAATGTTCTTAGCGTGACCAACGACGGACGCTTTATAAATGTTGGTATAAGGTCAGATGCTTCTTCAACAACAGAAACAAGTTGGAAATTGCACGTCAAACGTGGCAAATGAGGTGCGTTCGTACTATAACTAGTTTTATAAATATTTTTTACACCGCATATTGTACGGAACGTATAATTTAGTGCACTTCTTAAGTGCATATCCATTTCATTCTGTTCGAAAGGCTGTAAAATCATTAAAATGCACTTGAAATACTTTTTTCCCACTGGCTGTAATGTAACGGAAAACTTTTGACTGTCGCTGTAATTAAACTGTACATCCGATTTTCATGCAATTTGAAATGACTCGACAAAATTTTGCACCGATTATATATTTAAAATTTCCGACCATTCGGTTGGGTAGTTTTTGCTCTGTTATATGCGGACGGACGGAGAGACAGACAATGGACAGACGGACCGAACGACGACTATAAGTGCTACGTATTTATATAATTAGGAACGCACATAAAAAGCATCCACTGTTTGACATTTGATTACTATCCTTGTATCTGTAAGATACAGTAATTTTTTTCTCTGATTGCAAAGGTGTTTTTGGAAACGCCAATTTAGAAAGAAAAAAGCCAAAGAACGCCAAAGTAAAAAAAAAGCCTGCAAGATTAGAGCAAATGTGTAATTGGAATATCAGAATCCACATCACGCAAATGTTTAAAAAGAATTGGTTGTGGTACTAAGTTATAACATTTTCGAAAGAAGTTGTAGAAGAATTGAGTCACCATTTTAAGATATTAGATGAAATATTTCTTGATACGACTCCGAAGGACATAAGAACAGTAGCATCTGAATTTGCATAAAAGAATATTTTTCACATGTTTCACATTAAGAGGAAAATGACCACCAAAGAACGGTTACGGGGTTTCCTGAAAAGTCATCCTGCATTCTCACATTGACAACTGATAGTCATAAACAATGTTCAGACCACGAGTTTTAACAAACTGCAAGTAAAAGAAAATATGTACAAACGTTTATATGCTTTAATAGATACATGTCAGTTTTCTCCTCATTCTATATACAGCATAAACAAAACTGGGATTAATATGTTGCCTAACACAAAAAGACCGAGAATTTTACTCAAGTTGTAAAAATATTTATCACCAGAATTTTTATTCAAAGCTGTTTAACTTATTTATCTAACATTTTTCTCCTTATTTGTCTTTTAAATTTATTTTATAAAAAAATTTCTGGTTTGAACCGAAATATATTCATTTGGCAGGAATCAAATGACCCCTCATAGTCCTTTTAGTGCTAATAAATAATCAAGAGTGCTTTCTCTAAAGTTAAACAAGCTGTGACTAAAATATCTCTCATAGAAAAAGCACAATTAGGATTATCTCCAGAGTTGTTTCCACAACAGTTGATTTTATTCAACATGTGGTAGAAAATTGAAAAAGCACAGAAAAATCAAACTAAGTAAAATTGGAGATGTAGAAGCCATTAACCCTTAACTGGCGAGGTGGGGGTGTTTTGCACCCCAGAGAAACTGTATATGAGCTGTATATTTGCAAACAAATTTTTGTGGTATTTAGATACGTGAATTTACATGTATGTGTATGTACACTTACGGTACTTTTTTAGTTGTTTTTATAAAGTAAATAATACAAAAGTCACAGGAAATTTTCTTATTTTAATTCGCTGAATTTTAAGGAGTGCACAATAAATCAAATTTTGGGGTTACATACACCCCACCTACAGTGTTGCCAGTAGGCTATTTTTTAAATTACTAATTCTGGAATGACACCACTTTTTTTAAATGGTAACTTTAATGACAAATTAATTAAGGCATAATCAAGGGGAGTTTTACCATTTCAAGAAAGTGGTTCCAATCAAGAAATCTTAATTTTAGAAAAGTAGCTCACTGGCAACACTGCCCACCTAACCACTTACGTTATAAAAAAATCACCTCACCACTTAAAAGGTAAGAAATCTAGACAATATCCAATTTAAGAAGCCTAGATACCGTGCTTAGTGTGTAAATAATGATGACACAAAAATGCACAGGCTATGTCCGATTGAGTATAGTTAAATGCGATTTAGTGATACCAAAAATGAATCTGCGCATTCTTACAGACTACCGTGTTTACTCGCATAATAGCCGCACTTTTTTTGCTAAATTTTCATTGTGAAAGTCTAGGTGCGACTATTATTCGAGGAAATCTACTACACAATATTGCATACTCTAATGCTAAAAAATTACTGGTATATAAAAAAAAACCATATTATAATAAAATTAGTAACTTATCAAATGTTTCCAGATTATGCGCTGTTTATCAAATGCCATTTTTCTTTGTATTATGATAATATTTTTATAGACACAAAATTTATAAATAAACTTTGGGACAATTTTGACGAAAAATTCTCATAATAAATCACTTTCACTGAAGGTATCAGTATCACTATTGTAATGTGAATCGGTGTCTGAAGAATCTCCGTCATTCCATAAAATGTCACATTTGGAGTTACCTGTTGGAGTTATTGTTTACTCCATGTTGTCCATGCTGTCTTCTTAAAACGTTTTGAAATTATATCTCTTGTTATTAATGTCCAGCTTTGTAATATCCAAAATCAAACTACATATTAGTTCCAGGGACGGACACCTTACTTTTTCACTGGCTGTTTTTTCTTTGTTCCCATTGACCGTTCAATCTTCATATACTCGTTTTATATATTGTCTTTAAATAGTTTGTTAAACCAATACATACGTCCAACGGTTTCAGAATCGATGTGAGTCCTTCTAATGGCGTGCTTCAAAAAATATTTTGTTTTTATAAAAATGTTGAAAATGGTCCAAGCTCCAATAAATTATATCACTGTTAATTAAAAAAAAAAAAAAAAAAAAAAAAAAAATAGAATATCAGTTTAATCGTTTTTGAGTTCTGATCCCTCCCGGTTTGAAAAACGCAACTGCGACTTTTACGCGAAGAAAATATTTTGACGATTTTTTCTGCTTCAAAACGGGGGTACGACTATTATGCGAGGGCGATTATTATGCGAGTAAACACGGTATTCTCTTACAGACCAGAGTGTGTAAAAGTGCATATTTATCCTGATTTTCTATTGATTACTCCAAATAGTTTTATTATTATTTCCGAATGTTTATGGTAATTTGTTGCTTGATTATTAAGATTTAATAATAATTGTAACTTTGACACACTCATTAGTTACTCCTTCCCAGATAGGATTTTTAATTTTCAGAAAATTTGCAACAGTCTTGCTTTGAAAGGCTGCAAAGTTGCAGCAGAGCTCTGCATGACAAGACTAAGAGTTCATAACAAGACTGCAGCAAGATAACGCAAACGCCAAAGTCAACACACTTTGAACTTGCAGCTAACTTGTCGTGCAAGCTAAATTCATGCTGGATCAAATATATTGCAAATTAACGGCAAACAAGTAATCAAAAATACTGAAAAGTTGTAATCTTTCCACGCCCCACTATCTGTTTACAACTGTTACACTATAAGTTTAACCCCTTCGAAGGGGTACATAGATCTGATCGGATCTATTGATGCGAACACACCGTCAGAAAGTGCATGCATCGTTTTTATAACCATAAACAAGTTAAGGTAATATTTCTACGTTTTCAAAATGAGCCTTTTTTGGTATTTGATAAGTATAACATTTAGAAAAAGCGGTGCCAAACAAATTAAATTTCTGAAATTTCTGCGTATGTGCTGATTGTCTATTTTCTCAACAGAGGGATTTTTTGCTTTCGTCACTTTCGTGAATTAAAGACAGTCTTGCCATCAGTTTCACAACAAACTACTCATGGAAGTAGGGGATGGTATACCTTGCGCGAAATTTGCTGCCAGTTTCTCAATTCAAATTTGTCACGGCAAGATAATGTCAGAAAAAATCAAACTTGCCGCTAATGTTCATGCTATCTGGGTTCTTAGTCAACTGTTTGAAAAATGTACATTGTTACATTATCCTATCCTATATAGGTTTATTTTACAACAGGAAAGATAAAATTAATATTAGATATATGATTAAAGAGCATATTTTCATTATTAGCATTAAATAATGAATTACTGCATTAAAAAAAATGGAACTGAAGTGTGTCGGGTTGACTTCAGATAGAATTTTTGAGTTTGGGTTTATATAACCCAAGCCGTGCAGACTCTAATATAGATAAGAATACGCAAATGCATGAAAAAAACCCCACGAAAATAAGAAACAATCTTTGAAGTCGGTTTTATTTTTTATCAAATATTATTTGTTTTAAATTAACATCACTAAAAGGAAATTTATTTTTAAAAAAAAAACTGTCTAATAAAGCTAATTATAATATAAAAAAATAAATATTGAAACCGCTTTAGTAGTTCTCGAGATAAAGGTACGTCAATATCAGCTGTTTTCCATAAGGATTTTGCAACTCTTATTGCCCCTTAAAGTAAAATTTATAATATTGAAAATAAAAGTAGAACTTAGAATGCCTTAACCAATGTAAGAAGCCCTGCGTCATATCAGCAGAAACTAGTATCGAAACTGAACATAATTAATTATCCTTTCTTTTCAGTAAGCCAAAATGGGTGTAACCTAATTGTTCGGATTTTGTAAAAAGGTTTATTTTACCTTCTTAAATTTGCAATTTCCATATAATTTGAAGTAGGAAAGTTTGGGAAATAGCAGACAATTTCCACAACGAAATGAATATACACTGACATACTATTCTACATTCTGACACTGCATTTTGTATTTTAATTATTTACTGAGTTTCTTTTTAACCATATAGCAAATAATAATTTGATCAAAGTTAGCACATGTCTAAAAGAGAATGTAAGGGAGATGGGGGGAACATGTGAACATGGGGCAGATGTGAACATCACAATTTTTCAATAGTTATTATAAGATTTTTTTATTTGAAAAAAAATTACTAAAGATGATAGCGCCTGTAGATATATAGTAAAAAATTTTTGAAGCTTTTTGACATTTTGTTTGTCCCCTGTAGTCAAAAAAATATTTATAGATCTAAAAAGTGAAACCTTTGTTCCAAGTTGAGAAGCGAATAACTTTATTTATTCATTTATTTGAATTTGAGTATTTTAATATATACTATGAATACTAATAAATATTTTTGATAAAATTCTTTTTCTTCTAAAATTGAGAAATGTTAATGATTTATCAATTTAACTCTAAGCAGCCATGTGGGGCACTTGTGAACAGACTAGTTGGGGCAGATAAGAACAGTTCATAAGTGCTCCAATAATCCTTCTGTGATTCTGTTCCTTTCAGTTAACTTCATGAGAAATAATGTTAGTACCATTATCTATAATTTTCCTGAAATAGAAGACAATAGCGTCATACATAGTTTATTTTCTATTGAAACTTCCATAAACAAATCTGTAAGCAAATACATAAAGTACGCGTTTATGTTCAATTGTAATTTAAATAAATTTAATGTTTTCTAAAATGCAACAAATGTTATGTATTATTTTATTAAACGATTTCTAACAATATTTTTTATGCATTGTTAATACAAAAGTATTACCTTGAACAACTTTTCAAATTTTTCTATTATATTTGTTCTAAACTTGCAATGATGGCTTACTTCCATCTCTAAAACAATTAAGTATATGATGCTTTGAATGGATATAGATATCAGTAATATTTTAAGAAAGTAAAATTTTAGGTAGCTTTCAGTACAAAAAGCTACCTATGGCAGCCGTTCGGAGGAAAGCGGTTTCAAAAATTTTGGTATATTTTCATCGATCATGACCTCCAGACCCCGAAACCACCCTCCGTTCAAAAGTTGATATACATATATATATATATTAACTCACGTATTTATGAACCGATTTGGATGAAATTTCGTGTATACATAGTGCATACCAACGTCTCGACCGAGTTCATTGGCCAGCTTCATCCGCCATCTTGTTTAAAAATGGTGGCCATTTAAATTTTTTTAAAAAATTTAAAATTTGAAATGTGGTACCAAAAAATTGAAAATTGAAAAATATTTTATTCTTATGTGTTTGACCTTGACACAAAGATTCCGGAGCAGTTTTTGTTTCGTCTATATCTTAAAAAATGGCTGAGTTATAGCATTTTTAATTTCTAGCATAGCTGACATTTTGAAACGTCCTGATTTTTGTCACGTGGTAACAGACATATTTATGAACCGATTTGGATGTACCTTGGTGTATACATAATACGTACCAATGTCTCGACCGAGTTCGTTGGCGAGCTTCATCCGCCATCTTGTTTCAAAATGGCGGCCATTTAAATTAAAAAAAAATTAAAATTTGAAATGCGGTACCAAAAAATTGAAAATTGAAAAATATTTTTTTCTTATATGTTTGACCTTGATACAAAGATTCCGAAGCAGTTTTTGTTTTGTCTATATTTTAAAAAATGGCTGAGTTATAGCACTTTGAATTTCTAGCGGGGCTGACATTTTGAAATAACCTGATTTTTGTCCCGCAATAACAGGCGTATTTATGAACCGATTTGAATGTACCTTGGTGTATACATAGTGCGTACCAATGTCTCGACCGAGTTCGTTCGCCAGCTTCATCCGCCATCTTGTTTCAAAGTGGCGGCCATTTAAATTTTTTTTAAACTTTTAAATTTAAAATGATGTACCAAAAAATTGGAAAATGAAAAATATTTTCTCTATATGTGTTTGACCTTAATACAAAGATTCCGGAACAGTTTTTGTTTCGTCTATATATAAGAAAATGGCTGAGTGATAGAATTTTGAATTTCTATTGTGGCTGACATTTTGAAACGACCTGATTTTTGTCATGTGATAACAGGCGTATTTATGAACCGATTTGGATGTAACACTGTGTGTACGTAGTACATACCAATGTCTCGACCGAGTTCCTTGGCCAGCTTCATTCGCCATCTTGTTTCGAAAAAAATAAATTTTAAATTTAAAATGAGTTATCAAAAAATTGAAAAATGTAAAAGATTTTTTTATGTATTTGACCTTGATACAAAGATTCCGGAGCAGTTTTTGTTTCGTATATATCTTAGAAAATGGTTGAATTATAGCACTTTGAATTTCTAGCATGGCTGACATTTTGAAACGAACTGATATTTGTCACGTGATAACACGCGTATTTATTAACCTATTTCGATGTAAGAAGGCATGTGAATAGTATATCGTAATGTCTCGACCAAGTTCACTGGCCAGCTTCATCAGCCATCTTGTTTGAAAACGGAGGTCATTAAATTAAAAATATATATATTTAAAGTGAGGTGCAAAAAAATTAGAAATTGAAAAAGATTTCTTTCTTAAGTATTTGACCATGATATAAGGATTCCGGAGCATTTTTTGTTTTGTCTTTATCTTAAAAATGGCTCAGATATAGCAGTTTGAATTTCTAATGTGGTTGATATTTTGAAAAATCTGATTTTTTGCCTGCGACAGCACTTGTATATATCAACCGACTCCAATGTGAGTGAGCATGTACACGGGAAAGCAAGAGGGCAAGAGGGATGATAAGGAATCGAAAACCCAGCGACAGAGTTTAAAAAATAATATCAACCGTAAAAATGTGTGCAGGTTAATTTTTTGCCACATATTTATATGAAACAATTGTCCCAGTTTCGGATAAAAATTGCATCGAATTACTTTTATTGAAACAATTTTATGCAGACAGCTCCAAACTTAAAAATCAGCATCAGGGACATGGGACGGTATAGGAGTTTCCTGGATATTTGGACCCCCAACATCGTCCAAAACCTATTTATCTCGTTAATATTGTTATGCAATCATGCAATGGGATGTTACCCTGTATATGAAATAAAAAAACACACAAGAATATGTAATAAAATAAAAATTATTATTCAGGGACTTAAAAGTCAAAAGATTGTGAGAATGCCAGAAATATATTTAGCAGTAACATAAAATGGACTTGTCTCCCTTTCAAAATCAACGGTCCATTTAAAGAAAAACAAGGTAATTTGTTGCGTCCTATTTAACCCCTTGAGGGGCACCGGTATATATTATGTACCACCTACGATTAATGAAGTTTTACACCAGAAAAATATTATTAAATTTTACTTTTCTAACTTTGGTAGAAAAAAAGCCGTAAAACTGCTTTTACTTATTTTGAAATAGAATTTTTCAAAGATTCCGGTGGGAATTCAGCATTTCACAAATGTAATTGCTTGCCCCTCAAGGGGTTAAGATGGAGACCTATTATTTCCGTATTACTGAATTTAATATAGATATATATATATAATCGTTATAAATTTTGTATTCATGCATTTTTGCATAAGAGTGCAAGAGCTATTGCACCATAATCTGACTATTTATAAAACTAGTTACAGTACGAACGCACCACATTTGCCACGTTTGATGTTCAAATTCCAACTTCTTAAGCTTAGAGTGAGAGAAATGTTCTTAGCGTGACCAACGACGGACGCTTTATAAATGTTGGTATAAGGTCAGATGCTTCTTCAACAACAGAAACAAGTTGGAAATTGCACGTCAAACGTGGCAAATGAGGTGCGTTCGTACTATAACTAGTTTTATAAATATTTTTTACACCGCATATTGTACGGAACGTATAATTTAGTGCACTTCTTAAGTGCATATCCATTTCATTCTGTTCGAAAGGCTGTAAAATCATTAAAATGCACTTGAAATACTTTTTTCCCACTGGCTGTAATGTAACGGAAAACTTTTGACTGTCGCTGTAATTAAACTGTACATCCGATTTTCATGCAATTTGAAATGACTCGACAAAATTTTGCACCGATTATATATTTAAAATTTCCGACCATTCGGTTGGGTAGTTTTTGCTCTGTTATATGCGGACGGACGGAGAGACAGACAATGGACAGACGGACCGAACGACGACTATAAGTGCTACGTATTTATATAATTAGGAACGCACATAAAAAGCATCCACTGTTTGACATTTGATTACTATCCTTGTATCTGTAAGATACAGTAATTTTTTTCTCTGATTGCAAAGGTGTTTTTGGAAACGCCAATTTAGAAAGAAAAAAGCCAAAGAACGCCAAAGTAAAAAAAAAGCCTGCAAGATTAGAGCAAATGTGTAATTGGAATATCAGAATCCACATCACGCAAATGTTTAAAAAGAATTGGTTGTGGTACTAAGTTATAACATTTTCGAAAGAAGTTGTAGAAGAATTGAGTCACCATTTTAAGATATTAGATGAAATATTTCTTGATACGACTCCGAAGGACATAAGAACAGTAGCATCTGAATTTGCATAAAAGAATATTTTTCACATGTTTCACATTAAGAGGAAAATGACCACCAAAGAACGGTTACGGGGTTTCCTGAAAAGTCATCCTGCATTCTCACATTGACAACTGATAGTCATAAACAATGTTCAGACCACGAGTTTTAACAAACTGCAAGTAAAAGAAAATATGTACAAACGTTTATATGCTTTAATAGATACATGTCAGTTTTCTCCTCATTCTATATACAGCATAAACAAAACTGGGATTAATATGTTGCCTAACACAAAAAGACCGAGAATTTTATTCAAGTTGTAAAAATATTTATCACCAGAATTTTTATTCAAAGCTGTTTAACTTATTTATCTAACATTTTTCTCCTTATTTGTCTTTTAAATTTATTTTATAAAAAAATTTCTGGTTTGAACCGAAATATATTCATTTGGCAGGAATCAAATGACCCCTCATAGTCCTTTTAGTGCTAATAAATAATCAAGAGTGCTTTCTCTAAAGTTAAACAAGCTGTGACTAAAATATCTCTCATAGAAAAAGCACAATTAGGATTATCTCCAGAGTTGTTTCCACAACAGTTGATTTTATTCAACATGTGGTAGAAAATTGAAAAAGCACAGAAAAATCAAACTAAGTAAAATTGGAGATGTAGAAGCCATTAACCCTTAACTGGCGAGGTGGGGGTGTTTTGCACCCCAGAGAAACTGTATATGAGCTGTATATTTGCAAACAAATTTTTGTGGTATTTAGATACGTGAATTTACATGTATGTGTATGTACACTTACGGTACTTTTTTAGTTGTTTTTATAAAGTAAATAATACAAAAGTCACAGGAAATTTTCTTATTTTAATTCGCTGAATTTTAAGGAGTGCACAATAAATCAAATTTTGGGGTTACATACACCCCACCTACAGTGTTGCCAGTAGGCTATTTTTTAAATTACTAATTCTGGAATGACACCACTTTTTTTAAATGGTAACTTTAATGACAAATTAATTAAGGCATAATCAAGGGGAGTTTTACCATTTCAAGAAAGTGGTTCCAATCAAGAAATCTTAATTTTAGAAAAGTAGCTCACTGGCAACACTGCCCACCTAACCACTTACGTTATAAAAAAATCACCTCACCACTTAAAAGGTAAGAAATCTAGACAATATCCAATTTAAGAAGCCTAGATACCGTGCTTAGTGTGTAAATAATGATGACACAAAAATGCACAGGCTATGTCCGATTGAGTATAGTTAAATGCGATTTAGTGATACCAAAAATGAATCTGCGCATTCTTACAGACTACCGTGTTTACTCGCATAATAGCCGCACTTTTTTTGCTAAATTTTCATTGTGAAAGTCTAGGTGCGACTATTATTCGAGGAAATCTACTACACAATATTGCATACTCTAATGCTAAAAAATTACTGGTATATAAAAAAAAACCATATTATAATAAAATTAGTAACTTATCAAATGTTTCCAGATTATGCGCTGTTTATCAAATGCCATTTTTCTTTGTATTATGATAATATTTTTATAGACACAAAATTTATAAATAAACTTTGGGACAATTTTGACGAAAAATTCTCATAATAAATCACTTTCACTGAAGGTATCAGTATCACTATTGTAATGTGAATCGGTGTCTGAAGAATCTCCGTCATTCCATAAAATGTCACATTTGGAGTTACCTGTTGGAGTTATTGTTTACTCCATGTTGTCCATGCTGTCTTCTTAAAACGTTTTGAAATTATATCTCTTGTTATTAATGTCCAGCTTTGTAATATCCAAAATCAAACTACATATTAGTTCCAGGGACGGACACCTTACTTTTTCACTGGCTGTTTTTTCTTTGTTCCCATTGACCGTTCAATCTTCATATACTCGTTTTATATATTGTCTTTAAATAGTTTGTTAAACCAATACATACGTCCAACGGTTTCAGAATCGATGTGAGTCCTTCTAATGGCGTGCTTCAAAAAATATTTTGTTTTTATAAAAATGTTGAAAATGGTCCAAGCTCCAATAAATTATATCACTGTTAATTAAAAAAAAAAAAAAAAAAAAAAAAAAAATAGAATATCAGTTTAATCGTTTTTGAGTTCTGATCCCTCCCGGTTTGAAAAACGCAACTGCGACTTTTACGCGAAGAAAATATTTTGACGATTTTTTCTGCTTCAAAACGGGGGTACGACTATTATGCGAGGGCGATTATTATGCGAGTAAACACGGTATTCTCTTACAGACCAGAGTGTGTAAAAGTGCATATTTATCCTGATTTTCTATTGATTACTCCAAATAGTTTTATTATTATTTCCGAATGTTTATGGTAATTTGTTGCTTGATTATTAAGATTTAATAATAATTGTAACTTTGACACACTCATTAGTTACTCCTTCCCAGATAGGATTTTTAATTTTCAGAAAATTTGCAACAGTCTTGCTTTGAAAGGCTGCAAAGTTGCAGCAGAGCTCTGCATGACAAGACTAAGAGTTCATAACAAGACTGCAGCAAGATAACGCAAACGCCAAAGTCAACACACTTTGAACTTGCAGCTAACTTGTCGTGCAAGCTAAATTCATGCTGGATCAAATATATTGCAAATTAACGGCAAACAAGTAATCAAAAATACTGAAAAGTTGTAATCTTTCCACGCCCCACTATCTGTTTACAACTGTTACACTATAAGTTTAACCCCTTCGAAGGGGTACATAGATCTGATCGGATCTATTGATGCGAACACACCGTCAGAAAGTGCATGCATCGTTTTTATAACCATAAACAAGTTAAGGTAATATTTCTACGTTTTCAAAATGAGCCTTTTTTGGTATTTGATAAGTATAACATTTAGAAAAAGCGGTGCCAAACAAATTAAATTTCTGAAATTTCTGCGTATGTGCTGATTGTCTATTTTCTCAACAGAGGGATTTTTTGCTTTCGTCACTTTCGTGAATTAAAGACAGTCTTGCCATCAGTTTCACAACAAACTACTCATGGAAGTAGGGGATGGTATACCTTGCGCGAAATTTGCTGCCAGTTTCTCAATTCAAATTTGTCACGGCAAGATAATGTCAGAAAAAATCAAACTTGCCGCTAATGTTCATGCTATCTGGGTTCTTAGTCAACTGTTTGAAAAATGTACATTGTTACATTATCCTATCCTATATAGGTTTATTTTACAACAGGAAAGATAAAATTAATATTAGATATATGATTAAAGAGCATATTTTCATTATTAGCATTAAATAATGAATTACTGCATTAAAAAAAATGGAACTGAAGTGTGTCGGGTTGACTTCAGATAGAATTTTTGAGTTTGGGTTTATATAACCCAAGCCGTGCAGACTCTAATATAGATAAGAATACGCAAATGCATGAAAAAAACCCCACGAAAATAAGAAACAATCTTTGAAGTCGGTTTTATTTTTTATCAAATATTATTTGTTTTAAATTAACATCACTAAAAGGAAATTTATTTTTAAAAAAAAAACTGTCTAATAAAGCTAATTATAATATAAAAAAATAAATATTGAAACCGCTTTAGTAGTTCTCGAGATAAAGGTACGTCAATATCAGCTGTTTTCCATAAGGATTTTGCAACTCTTATTGCCCCTTAAAGTAAAATTTATAATATTGAAAATAAAAGTAGAACTTAGAATGCCTTAACCAATGTAAGAAGCCCTGCGTCATATCAGCAGAAACTAGTATCGAAACTGAACATAATTAATTATCCTTTCTTTTCAGTAAGCCAAAATGGGTGTAACCTAATTGTTCGGATTTTGTAAAAAGGTTTATTTTACCTTCTTAAATTTGCAATTTCCATATAATTTGAAGTAGGAAAGTTTGGGAAATAGCAGACAATTTCCACAACGAAATGAATATACACTGACATACTATTCTACATTCTGACACTGCATTTTGTATTTTAATTATTTACTGAGTTTCTTTTTAACCATATAGCAAATAATAATTTGATCAAAGTTAGCACATGTCTAAAAGAGAATGTAAGGGAGATGGGGGGAACATGTGAACATGGGGCAGATGTGAACATCACAATTTTTCAATAGTTATTATAAGATTTTTTTATTTGAAAAAAAATTACTAAAGATGATAGCGCCTGTAGATATATAGTAAAAAATTTTTGAAGCTTTTTGACATTTTGTTTGTCCCCTGTAGTCAAAAAAATATTTATAGATCTAAAAAGTGAAACCTTTGTTCCAAGTTGAGAAGCGAATAACTTTATTTATTCATTTATTTGAATTTGAGTATTTTAATATATACTATGAATACTAATAAATATTTTTGATAAAATTCTTTTTCTTCTAAAATTGAGAAATGTTAATGATTTATCAATTTAACTCTAAGCAGCCATGTGGGGCACTTGTGAACAGACTAGTTGGGGCAGATAAGAACAGTTCATAAGTGCTCCAATAATCCTTCTGTGATTCTGTTCCTTTCAGTTAACTTCATGAGAAATAATGTTAGTACCATTATCTATAATTTTCCTGAAATAGAAGACAATAGCGTCATACATAGTTTATTTTCTATTGAAACTTCCATAAACAAATCTGTAAGCAAATACATAAAGTACGCGTTTATGTTCAATTGTAATTTAAATAAATTTAATGTTTTCTAAAATGCAACAAATGTTATGTATTATTTTATTAAACGATTTCTAACAATATTTTTTATGCATTGTTAATACAAAAGTATTACCTTGAACAACTTTTCAAATTTTTCTATTATATTTGTTCTAAACTTGCAATGATGGCTTACTTCCATCTCTAAAACAATTAAGTATATGATGCTTTGAATGGATATAGATATCAGTAATATTTTAAGAAAGTAAAATTTTAGGTAGCTTTCAGTACAAAAAGCTACCTATGGCAGCCGTTCGGAGGAAAGCGGTTTCAAAAATTTTGGTATATTTTCATCGATCATGACCTCCAGACCCCGAAACCACCCTCCGTTCAAAAGTTGATATACATATATATATATATTAACTCACGTATTTATGAACCGATTTGGATGAAATTTCGTGTATACATAGTGCATACCAACGTCTCGACCGAGTTCATTGGCCAGCTTCATCCGCCATCTTGTTTAAAAATGGTGGCCATTTAAATTTTTTTAAAAAATTTAAAATTTGAAATGTGGTACCAAAAAATTGAAAATTGAAAAATATTTTATTCTTATGTGTTTGACCTTGACACAAAGATTCCGGAGCAGTTTTTGTTTCGTCTATATCTTAAAAAATGGCTGAGTTATAGCATTTTTAATTTCTAGCATAGCTGACATTTTGAAACGTCCTGATTTTTGTCACGTGGTAACAGACATATTTATGAACCGATTTGGATGTACCTTGGTGTATACATAATACGTACCAATGTCTCGACCGAGTTCGTTGGCGAGCTTCATCCGCCATCTTGTTTCAAAATGGCGGCCATTTAAATTAAAAAAAAATTAAAATTTGAAATGCGGTACCAAAAAATTGAAAATTGAAAAATATTTTTTTCTTATATGTTTGACCTTGATACAAAGATTCCGAAGCAGTTTTTGTTTTGTCTATATTTTAAAAAATGGCTGAGTTATAGCACTTTGAATTTCTAGCGGGGCTGACATTTTGAAATAACCTGATTTTTGTCCCGCAATAACAGGCGTATTTATGAACCGATTTGAATGTACCTTGGTGTATACATAGTGCGTACCAATGTCTCGACCGAGTTCGTTCGCCAGCTTCATCCGCCATCTTGTTTCAAAGTGGCGGCCATTTAAATTTTTTTTAAACTTTTAAATTTAAAATGATGTACCAAAAAATTGGAAAATGAAAAATATTTTCTCTATATGTGTTTGACCTTAATACAAAGATTCCGGAACAGTTTTTGTTTCGTCTATATATAAGAAAATGGCTGAGTGATAGAATTTTGAATTTCTATTGTGGCTGACATTTTGAAACGACCTGATTTTTGTCATGTGATAACAGGCGTATTTATGAACCGATTTGGATGTAACACTGTGTGTACGTAGTACATACCAATGTCTCGACCGAGTTCCTTGGCCAGCTTCATTCGCCATCTTGTTTCGAAAAAAATAAATTTTAAATTTAAAATGAGTTATCAAAAAATTGAAAAATGTAAAAGATTTTTTTATGTATTTGACCTTGATACAAAGATTCCGGAGCAGTTTTTGTTTCGTATATATCTTAGAAAATGGTTGAATTATAGCACTTTGAATTTCTAGCATGGCTGACATTTTGAAACGAACTGATATTTGTCACGTGATAACACGCGTATTTATTAACCTATTTCGATGTAAGAAGGCATGTGAATAGTATATCGTAATGTCTCGACCAAGTTCACTGGCCAGCTTCATCAGCCATCTTGTTTGAAAACGGAGGTCATTAAATTAAAAATATATATATTTAAAGTGAGGTGCAAAAAAATTAGAAATTGAAAAAGATTTCTTTCTTAAGTATTTGACCATGATATAAGGATTCCGGAGCATTTTTTGTTTTGTCTTTATCTTAAAAATGGCTCAGATATAGCAGTTTGAATTTCTAATGTGGTTGATATTTTGAAAAATCTGATTTTTTGCCTGCGACAGCACTTGTATATATCAACCGACTCCAATGTGAGTGAGCATGTACACGGGAATTACTAAGGTCTGGACCAAGTTCATGTTGACAGCTATTGTGAAATATAATCTCCAAACAAGGACATTAAAACAATCAAGCTAAGTAAATTGTTTTTCATGTGTCAAATGTGATTTATAAAAACAATTATCAAAAATGATTATAATCTAAAGGAAGGAAGTGAAAGTGAAAAGTGATTGCACAATCGTAAACAAACATTTTACTATAAACATTTCGCGATACTCAAGAACTATAGACATTGATAGACCCTTATTTTAAATTACTATAAATATAAATATTGATACAAATAATTTGTTATTATGATTTATGTCACTAATTTCCTGTTTTTTATTGCTGATAATATTTTATACATGTTTTCTCTATTTTTCACTTGCATCCCAGACTCTCCAACGGAGAGATGTATTTCTAAAGCTTTTGTTAAATGTTAATTTTCTTTCTACATAAAAAGTTTCCGTACAAATTTAAGTTTTACAAGTCACACAAAAAACTTTCATGTCTTTTAAATGACATGAACATCACACGATCATTGCATGTGGATAAATCAGAAATATAGGAGAAGATCAAGACACAATTACCCTTACCGACGTGTGTTACCAGATAATGTACGGATATACATAAATACAAGGTAAGCCCAATTTATCTTACCTATGTTTTTTTTATATAGAGAAATAGATAATTTATTTTTTGAGGATATAACCGAACATTACGCATTTACTGTTAGCAAAGTTTAAATATTGCTATCAAATTGATTATGAGAGTGAAAAAAAATTCTCTATAAAAACATCGTCACTAATTGATAAAAATAAAAATCTGGTAATCCGATAGGGTAATTCATTAGAAAAAAAAATAAAACGAATCTTAGCAACATTATGGCTTCTACAAAAGATAGCACGACCATTGAAAAATTGAACGCCAACAATTATACAAATTGGCGGTTCAAGATCGAAATGCTATTGATTTGAGATGAACTTATTGAAGTTATTACGGAAGAGGCCCCCACTCCATTGAACGATGCTTGGACCAAGAAAGACAGAAAAGCAAGGGCTTTAATAAATTTGTCCATTGACGACAGTCAAATAGTGCATGTCAAAAATTTAAATACAGCTAGGAAAACATGGGACGCACTTAAACAAATCCATGAGAGATCTAATTTCTCTAGTAAGCTGTACTTGCTACGAAAATTGTACTGTACAAAATTAACTGAATGTGGCAATATGACAGCCCACATAACAAAAATTTTAGAGATAGTGGATAAACTGTCAGCCATTGGCGAAAATATAACTGACTCGCACATTTCAGCACTGCTGCTGTGCTCGTTGCCACCGTCCTACGATACCCTAGTTACTGCCCTGGAGGCCAGAGATGAAGCTGAGTTAACCGTACAATTTATAAAAAGCAAGCTTACGGATGAATATACTAACAGAGTAGATAATACTGAAAATTCCGAAAACAGCAATAAAGCATATAAAACACAAGTTAAATTTAATAATTCAGAACAGAAAAGAGGCAGCAATAAGTACTGCTCACACTATAAAATGAAAAACCACTCAAATAAAGACTGCTGGTTTCTAAAAACGAAAAACAACAACAGTTACACTAATAACAGACACTGTAAAAATAAAAACAATTCAACATCACTAGTTTATGAAGAAAATAATTTACATAAAAATGCGGAACCTGAAGAAAGAAAACTCACAGTAAATGAAAACAACAGTGTCGCTTTACTAACCGAAGAGTCCGAAAATAAAGGCACTTTTATAGTGGACAGTGGAAGTTCCAGCCACATAGTAAATTCAAAAGAATTTTTTACCAAAATTACAAATAATAATGAAACAAACGTCACAGTCGCTAATGGTAATAAACTGATTTCATATGGATCTGGAGAGGTAATAATTCATACCGAAAATAAAAACAAACAAGTTATATTGCGTGACGTACTATACGTTCCTGACATAGAAACTAACCTACTGTCAGTGAGCAGGGCAACTAAAAACGGTTGCAAAGTCAAATTTGAAAAAGATAAATGTGACATAATTCATGAAGGTAAGATTATACTTCAAGGTAAACTTAAAAACAATCTGTATGAAATACATGTTAATAAAGATGAAAATCACAAGCACTATACAAATGTCACCTACAACTGCTCAAATGCAAATTGCATAGATTTGTGGCATAGGCGAATGGGGCATAGGAGCTACGACACAATAAAGTCCATGTTATCAAAGGACTTAGTTGAGGGAATTAAAATCAACAACTGCAAACATAATGCGAAATGTGAGGTATGCATCAAGTCAAAAATCAGCGAGACCCCATTTCCTAAATCAGGTGCATATAGAGCTACAAAAAGGCTCGAGTTAGTTCATTCTGATGTATGTGGCCCTATAAATACACCCACAATTGGGGGGGGGGGGAAATACTTCGTCACTTTTATCGATGATTATACGCGATTTTGTGTAATTTATTTAATTGCAAATAAAAGTGAGGCTTCAGAAAAATTGAAAGAATACATCTCAATGGTGAAAAAAAAATTTGGAAAAATGCCTACTGAGATAAGATCGGACAACGGTGGTGAATATACGGGTAACGAAATAGAAAAATATCTAAAAGAAAATGGGATTCATCATCAGCTCACCGTACCATTTAACCCAAGCCAAAACGGTGTCGCAGAGCGTAAGAATAGGTCGCTACTAGATGTCGTTAGAAGTATGCTAAATGAAGCAAATCTCCTGCACAAATTATGGGGGGAAGCCATATGTACCGCGAATCACTTACAGAACCGGCTAGCTTCAAAATCGGTAAGCACCACACCCTATGAATTATGGATGAATAGGAGACCAAATTTGAAATACACTGCCCAAAACAATTAAAGGATATTTGAAGTTTTATATAAAATAACGATATAAACGAAATTTTTTTTTGCCGAAAATAGAAGAAGAGAATCACAAATGCAAATTTTTCTGGTTTTCAAGCTGTGGAGTATGCAAATTTTGAGTTCGACGTCAAAAACGTCGCTTCAGCGGCAGCGAATGAAATTTGACTTTCAACTGGATAAAAGTGAATGAAGACAAGGATGATCGGCATTCAGTGATTGCTTTGTTTCGATGAGTACGATGTCTCAGCGAAGTCATTTGACAGATTCAGAAGCTTTGAGAATTGTTGGTAGGTTAGAAGGGGGCCAAACTCAAGCCGAAGTAGCGCAAGCCATTGGAGTGTCACAAAGTGTCATTTCCAGGATCTGGAACCGTTTTTTGGAGAGTGGATGTGCAGGCCGAAGACCAGAGCAAGGTCGTAGACGGGCAACAACGCCCAATGAAGATCGGTATTTAGCGTTAACAGCTCGGAGACACCGAACCATGAACGCTACTCTTCTCCAAGAACACCTTCGCTCGGCTACAGGCACCACGATTTCAACTCAGACTGTCCGAAACCGGCTCCATGCTGTAGGTCTGTATGCTCGCCGACCGATGGTATGTGTTAGATTAACATCAAGGCATCGTCGCGACCGCAGGGAGTGGGCAACCGAGCATGTCAACTGGAGGAGAAATGAATGGAGCAATATTCTGTTTTCTGACGAGTCCCGTTTTTCTGTGCATCCGGATAATAGGCGTATTTTCATCTGGAGGGACCGTGGCAGTAGGAATAATCCTGCGTTCGTGCACGAAAGTGTCAGATTTGGCGGTGGAGGAGTGTTGGTGTATGGTGGCATCTCCATTGACGGGCGCACTGACCTCTACATCATTCGAGATGGAGCTCTGACTGGTCGCCGATATAGGGATGAGATCCTCAGACCTATTGTAGTCCCTTACACTGCAGCAATCGGAGATAACTTCATTTTAATGGACGATAACTGCAGGCCACATCGTGCAAACCTGGTGGAGGATTTCCTTTTCGAGGAAGGAATCGTTCGAATGGAATGGCCAGCGTGTTCTCCAGACATGAATCCAATCGAACATGTTTGGGACGCTCTAGGAAGACGAGTTTCTGGCCGCCAACAACCCCCACAAACTCTCCAAGAACTGGAAAGAGCTCTTCTGGAAGAGTGGGGCAGAATACCCCAACTCGTCATTAATAGCCTCATTGAGTCCATGCCTCAAAGGTGTTCAGCGTTGCTGGCCGCCCGTGGAAACCATACCCCCTACTGAAAATGATTTTCTTTGAAGAAAACACCTTTTCTTATTCTTTTTTTCTCATATGCACAAATTGTGTTTTTTCCTTTAGTACACAAATGCGCAATAAAATGCATTTTTTTCTGCCAAACATGTGTAATTTATTCTCATATAACCTACTATGTCTGTCGACCATGTATCAATCAGCTAAACAGTTTACCAGATACAAAATCCACCTAAAACTGCAATATCCTTTAATTGTTTTGAGCAGTGTATCTCAAAGTTTTGGGCTGTACTGCATACGCCTACATACACAAATCAAAGAGAGGAAAATTAGACAATAGAGCGAAAAAGGGCACTTTTGTCGGATACGACAGTCGCTCTAAGGCGTACAGAATCTGTCAAGTGACACAAGTGACGGAAGAGTAATATTGGCCAGAAGCGTAAAATTTATAGAAAATAAAAATAATCCAGATACTAACGAAAATCTAGATAGAGGAGAATTAATCGCGGAAACAAACAACAAACACAACAGAAAGACACGAATGAAATGGAAATAGATCTGACACCAACACAAAATGAACTAATTCCACCACCCTCGTCACAACAACAAATTCCACAAGTGAGAAGATCAGAAAGAATCAATAGAGGTGTGCCGCCGGACAGGTTTGCTTATCCAGTCCGGCACGATCCAGTATATGTACCAGTATATATAGTTGGGAAGATATGATGAGTATAGAAAATCCTATAGAAAAAAAGAACTGGATAAAAGCGACAGAAGAGGAAATGAATTCCCTTAATGAAAATGAAACCTGGTGTTTAGTTGATCCCCCACAAGGAGCAAGAGTAATTGGGTCGAAATGGACTTTTAAAGCGAAATATGACGAATTCGGAAAAATCAAGCGTTACAAAGCGAGATTGGTCGCACAAGGATTTAGACAAAAATATGGAGTAGATTTCGATGAAACTTATGCGCCAGTAGTTTCCCATACAAGTTTAAGAGTCTTCATAACTGCCGCAGCATACCACAATCTCAATATTAGGCAGATTGACATCAAAACGGCACTTTTACATGGTGAATTGGAAGAAAATGTTTATGTATCACAACCTAAAGGGTATATAAACACTAGAGAACCCAATAAGTTTTGTAAGTTAAAAAAGGCCCTATAGGGACTAAAACAAGCTGCAAGAGCATGGTATTCAAACATTAGTGAAACACTAAAATAATTAAAATTTAAACAGAGCAATGCTGATAATTGCTTATTTATAAGAAAAAAAGGGGAAAACATGGTTTATATAGCAGTATACGTGGACGATATACTAATCGCAGGAAAAGATGAAAATATAAATGATATAATAGATAAACTAAAATCTAAGTACGCACTTGAAGATTTAGGTCAAATTTCCAATTACCTCGGGATAAAAATACAAAAGACTCACAACGGCTTTAAACTAACTCAAACAGGAAAAATAATAGAAATTGCAAAAAAAATTAATTTAGAAGATTCTAAGCCATATGACACTCCAATGGAAACAGGCTTTCAACGATTAGACAATGAGGAAACACAAATGCCAAACAACACTAAGTACCGACAAGCAATATGTGCGCTGTTATATGTTGCTACAATAAGTAGGCCCGATATTTTAGTAGGTGTAAACATTTTGAGTAGAAAAACGAAACGCCGTCTGAAAGAGATTGGAAAGGTGTTAAAAGATTAATAAGATATCTATATTCAACAAAAGACTTAAATTTAGTAATCAGCACGGAAGAAACACCCATTCTGGAAGTATATACTGATGCAGATTGGGGTGGAGATCTAAAGACAAGAAGATCGACAACAGGCAATTTATTCCTTTTAGGAAAGAATCCAATACTGTGGATAACGAAACGACAAACATGTGTTGCACAATCATCTGCAG
This sequence comes from Maratus speciosus, assembly GCA_963932465.1. NCBI lineage: Eukaryota > Metazoa > Arthropoda > Arachnida > Araneae > Salticidae > Maratus > Maratus speciosus. The sequence goes on along the minus strand of OZ010796.1, from coordinate 116,060,090 downwards.
AGGCAGAGTTCGTAGCAGCGGCGAGCGCAACACAAGAATTAATATGGCTGCTAAAACTATTAGAAGATCTTGATATACCGCAAAAATTGCCAATAGTAATTTATGAAGACAATAAATCTTGCATAAACATGATTGAATCCGAAAAGTTTTCTAATAAATCGAAGCATATAGATATAAAATATAATGTGATTAAACAGCTGAAAGAAGATAAAATTATTGAATTGCGTTATTGCCCAAGCAAGGCAATGACAGCGGACATACTTACGAAACCAGAGCCCAAGCTTGAATTTCTAAATAATAGAAACAAACTGAAATTACAGAACAATCCTCGTTAGGAGATTAAGGGGGGAATTGTTGACAGCTATTGTGAAATATAATCTCCAAACAAGGACATTAAAACAATCAAGCTAAGTAAATTGTTTTTCATGTGTCAAATGTGATTTATAAAAGCAATTATCAAAAATGATTATAATCTAAAGGAAGGAAGTGAAAGTGAAAAGTGATTGCACAATCATAAACGAACATTTTACTATAAAGATTTTGCGATACTCAAGAACTATAGACATTGATAGACTCTTATTTTAAATTACTATAAATATAAATATTGATACAAATAATTTGTTATTATGATTTATGTCACTAATTTCCTATTTTTTATTGCTGATAATATTTTATACATGTTTTCTCTATTTTTCACTTGTATACCAGACTCTCCAACGGAGAGATGTATTTCTAAAGCTTTTGTTAAATGTTAATTTTCTTTCTATTTAAAAAGTTTCCGGACAAATTTAAGTTTTACAAGTCACACAAAAAACATGTGTCTTTTAAATGACATGAACATCACACGATCATTGCATGTGGATAAATCAGAAATATAGGAGAAGATCAAGACATAATTACCCTTACCGACGTGTGTTACCAGATAATGTACGGATATTCATAAATACAAGGTAAGCCCAATTTATCTTACCGATGTTTGGTTTTATATTGAGAAATAGATAATTTATTTTTTGAGGATAAAACCGAACATCACGCAATTACTGTTAGCAAAGTTTAAATATTGCTATCAGTTCACTCGTTAGCCTCATCCATCACGTTGTCTTAAAATAGCAAGAACTTCAAGATATCGTCGAATTTGGCAACCAAATATAAGTTACTTTAAATAAAAGCAGCTTGGATAAAGCTGACTAATTTCGTCAAAATCTCATTCATAATAATTTAGTATTGATAAAAATTATTATTGAATCTCCTATAATCGATTTCCACTAAATTGAGCTTCGTATGTTTGAATAATATAAGCTTGCTTATTAAAAATAAGGATTATGAAAGCTACCTCTTCCTCCCGGCACTGGCCGGAAGGACTTTTTTAACTGATAACTACCGTAAACTCCCGATTGTAACCTCCCGCTCTTTCAAAAGCAAAATAAGTTAGGGGGGTTACAGTCGAGATTTTTTTTTTATAATTAAAAAACCCTTCTTTATCTATAATTTACTAGTAAATAAAGCAAATACAAGATTGAAAATCTTTCGTATTTCGGAAGATTTCCGATAAATAGTATCTAAATGTCCCCTCACTAAAATTTCCCACAAACAAAAACCACTAAGCAAAATTTAAAGTTTTAATTTCTTTTTTAAAATTGATTCTTTATTTTTTTTTATTTTATTGCAACAATACTTAATGGATCATCTACCCCCCTCCCCCCCCCAAATCTACTTATTTTTATTTTATAATCTTTTGCTCAAACATATCACCTAAAAATTAGAGAAATATATGTAATTTATTTTCATTATGATAAATTTGATAGGTAATATAATTAATGATTATGAGGACAAATGAATAAGAGAATAAAAAGCATTTCAAAGCATATTTTTCTCTTGTGTTCACATGTGCCCCATGAGTGTTCACAACTGCCCCGCTGATAGGGCACATGTGAACATTTTTTTTAATTGATAAAGCTATTAAAAAATGTAAGAAAATTATACAGGTGATTAAAAAAAATTACCATGTGTAAAAGAAATTTCTGTTTACTATATTGAGTAGTTTTTGTTTATGGAAATTAATCCAGTTATGAGAAAAAGCTATATTCCTGCGAACTGTTCACATGTGCCCCCATCTCCCCTAATTCCTTTGGTATAGCTCTTAATACGATCTCTTTAGATCAGCGGTTCATAAACTTTATTGTTACCCAACCAACTTTCAAGTTTCAAATATTTCCGCGACCCACTTAATTATGTAGGCCTTTTGCATAATCTATCTTAAAGAAAAGATGAACTTTGTCCGAAAGCATACAAATGAGCACAATAATCAGTAATACAAATGTGAAAGTGGATCTCTCAAAATCTGTTACTACATAAAGAAAGTACTTTTATTAATGAATGTTTTAGAAAAAATACAGTTTAAAAGTTAATGCAATTTATAGCATTTTTTGATAAACGACAGTGTCAGTGTTGGGATTTAAACTTTAGTATTTTAGCCTCAAGTTACTTTCTGCACAAAGTTTAATGAAACACTGCCTTTTTACGAAGTTATATTTTTATATCTTTTCATGATGTTTTACTCTTAAGTTGTTTGTAACTTATTGCTTTTATCATATTATCGCAGGAGATAAAAGAAATTGCACATTTTTGAAGATCTGACTGACCCATGAATCCATCTGTGGGCAGTGTTACCGCAGTTTAAAAACCACTGCTTGAGATGAAATTATTTTTTCTTTCGATTCTAATACAGAAGAATGTAAAAATGCACAAGAAGTAATAAGAGAAATTTTACATATAAAAAAAAAAAAAACATTAAAAAATTCACGAGTGTAGTGCATTCTAAATATCCTAAATGAAGAATATTTTTAGTAGGAAATGTTAACTAGAATTTTCCAAAACGTATTAGAACTATCATAGTACCTTTGAGATAATAGGAGCATCTCAAAAATCTGAATACAATATTTTGTGTAATACTAACGTAATTAATAATCTATTTGTATGCGAAGCAAAAAATTGGAAAATGTTAAGCGCAACAATGTCATTTTAATTAGTTTTCCGCTTCAGGATTTCTTTTCAGTTTTCCTCAAGTTAATTGAAATGTTCCGTTTCTCTCAATACTATAGGTAACGTTATTCCAAACTCATTTAATCACTATTCTAATTACCATGGAATATTGAATGAGGATTCTTTTAGAGGGAATTGATACTTTTTTTTTTCTTTAAAAGATTACTTTATCTTACTTTATCATATTTAGAGTAGGATTGGCTTGAAATTTTTTCAGTTTACAAAATGGATTTGTAGATAAAAGTATACCTAATTAGTTACCCCCCTTTCTTATGCATCGTGGAATTCGGAATGAAATACTTGCAGCTCATTTCACAAATATTTTATAATTAATTAATTCGATGCTTCATTAAACTCGAGGTTACAAATGGGAATTTCAATTTTAGAAAAAAGTGTAATAAGAAAACAGAAACACTGTAAAAGTAAAGGAGAATGCGATGCCTGAAACTGTTTTTGTATGTTTCTGTTTTCATTTTCATGATATTATAAGAGCCTTTTTTTACACATTGAAGGAGTAATAGGTAGGTGAAACAAGCTATGAATTGGAGGTAGGTAGAAGAAGCATACTCTGATTTGAGATTCTTTACGAATGTCTATAATCTTATTGGTATTTATTTTACATAATAAAACGAACAAATGAAGAATTAAAATGACAAACTGAAGGTAATATTATGGCATATTTAAAGCCGTAAAATTCACAGAGGTTTTCAATTAGAAATCATTTACTACTTGATCAAATGAACGTGCTAATTTTGCAATAAATATTCACTTTGAAGCACTTGTATTGATTAGAATCAAGTTTTTTTTTTTTAATGGAGTGCATATGCAGGCTCTTTTTCTTTCGGATTTATCTAGAAAATGATTACATATGTACCGAAAAAATATCAATTACAGTTAGGTAGATAGAATTTAACCAGTTGAAAAATGTATTAGTATGACAAGCACAGAAGATTTTCATCAATAGACAATTTTTTGAAATGAATACTGGAAACGTTTCTTTTAGATTGAAGAAACTGGAAAATAGGTTCATCAGTAGACAGAGTGAAGAAGAAAGCACAAAATTTTAATTTTAACCTTTAACTGATGTTACCGGTCTCTCAGACCGCGGCTTTTTAAATTTTTATAGTTTAACTTGCAATTTTCAGTTTAACTACAAACACTACCGAAATTTTGTTCCATTTGGAACTTTAGTACTATCACCAGAGACTTTTGAATAGGTGGATTTTAATTATAACAGTCCTGTGCAAAAAGTTTAGTACAAAAACACCATCCTATGAGTTAATCGTGTCTTTTATTCATCTTTCGTTGCAGCGTTGTCACAGACCGCTTCACACTAGTTATGTAACAATTTCTGTGACATCAGTTAAAGGTTAAAATTCTTCTTAAAAATCATCTGAATATACTGACAATGCAGAGTCATTTCCTGTTAACTGGCCAAAGGGCTCCTACTCGATCACCTTCAATTTTGATTTAATCGCTTCAAGGCATAAATATAAGTTTGAGATGGACATCAGAAAACTGTCAGAGTCCGAAGGAGTATAATTGGGATACCAGGGGTGCTGCTTCTTTAAAGTTTACTATTTTATTGTTGCAAGGAAAATGATCAAACATGATACAACAAAAAATTTCGCCAAAGCTTTCCGTCCGAACAAATTTCCGTTATTCTTTGCACTGAGGACGGTGCGCTTAATGCTACCGAAACTAGTATGCTTCAAAATTTAAAGTTCTGGCGCTATCAACATTGTTTTTCTATTCATATTAAATTGCGCCAAGTACAATCTTATTAGGGGAAAGTAGGGTAATGAAGCTCAGAAGGGTAATCTCGCTCACCATATATCTCTAAACAGAATAGAATTTAAAACGTGCGATCGGTACCGGCACCTAGCGAACTTCATCCTAAGGTCCCAGTAAGAATTTAGTGCCCGTCGGGTGGAAAGAATTTTTGTGTCCTCCTGTTATTAGTTGTCAGTTGTCAGTTGTTTTATTATAAAATTCTGCAACATCTAACTTGGAGGTAAGTCTACACTCTTATTTTCAAATATTAATTTACTCATTATGTCTACAAAATATATACATTTAGCTGTACTTTCATGCTTTTATTTATTTTTGTAGTGCGTTGTTACGCCAATTATAATACAATAAAACCCAACATGGCGATGACGGGTAATGTTGCTCCCGTGGAATTCCAAAAGACGTGTTGCCAGTGGGCAACTTTTTTTTAAAATTCAGATTTGTTGATTGACACCACTTTTTTTGAAATGGTAAAATTTCCCTGTTTTCGCTTTTATTATGTCATTAAACAAGGAGAGTTTTACGATTTCAAAAAAGTGCTGAAAATCAAAAAAACTAAATATAAAAATAGTAGCCCACTATATGTCTAACACAATATGTGTGCACGTGCAAAGTGGTTGCAAAAAGTCTGCAGTGGTGTGAACAGCCCACACAACTACATATGTGGCTTTTGTCTTACTTAAATGTTGTATTCAAACTCTGAGCGCAATTACCCTACCCTGTCGGGCAATACCGTTCAATCGATAGTCATTTAAATAAAACGATAAAAAAAATTCCTAAGACTTTTATGAAAATTAGTTGATTGGTAACTGTTCCTTATGCTTTGGAGTTATACTTCGTTAATAAAATATTGATTTTTTTTTGTCTACAGAGGTGAGGTCTAGAAAAGTATATCACGATTATCATGTTAATTCTTTAATTGATATTATGCAGTGCGGACTCGAATTAGTTGGGCAATTTCGTAACTGAATATTTTGCGAAATATTAATTGTAAGGTACTAGTTCAATGACAAATTAATAAAAGTCTATTGTACGTATGACTTGATATACTTCTTGCACCATTACTTAAGTCTCAGTTTCTATCGATCAAGGATGTGTTATTTCATGGCCACCACGATTATCAGTCTTTTCACCCCTATATTTCAGCAAATAGTTTTATTAAAGTTCAGGTCTGGAGTCTGCAGTTTCGAAAATGCATTCCTGAATTGAAGTCACGATTTGAAACTGAATTTATTTTTGATCGACGTGAACACGCTCACAGGACTATGGCAAGAACTGGTTTATACTGTTAAATATACTATTATACCGACTCTTTTGCGGAAGCTAGGTTCATAGATCCCCAGCCACGTCCCGAATAAAAGACACTTTAGCGAAATCCAGGTTGAAAAAAAAAATAATTAAAAAATTAAAACCGGACAAATTTAAAAGGGAAATTGCACCAATTAAAGACACCAAGTATGGTATAAAAATTAGGTGTTCTTATTGAAACTTTTAGTATATATATGATACATTAACTTATTTTTTTTAACATAAATGGAAAAAAAAGGCAGTCAAGATTGCAGTCGATTGGTATGTCGGTTTGTTTCTGCGAAAATTTTGAAAATAAAATGTGTGGAATGTGCTTTTTCGTTGGTCCACAGTACATGACGTTTTTAATTTATTCCCCGACTTCATTTTAATTTTTCAAATTCGATTTACTAACTCTTTAGATGTGTTGGCACTGCATTTTCTGTATATTTAATTTTTTTATTAACAAGTTCTTGCGCAACTATAAGAAGCGAATCGTGATGCATCAGAGCCATTGAACTGGAGAGAGGAAATCAGTTCGTTCTACACATGTTTAAATATGAAATTACAACAACACCAACAGTGAAAAAAAGCAGAAAAAAAATTAGACGAAGTAAAAAATTAGAATAATTCCTTGCATTTGTATTTGGAAATGCATTTAGCTTTATTTCAGTGTAGTACAATTGAAAAAGAACAACGGTTGATATTTTAATAAATTTCCATGTTATTAAAGAAAATTAAAACTGCAAAAGATTAATTTTAAGTGAATATTGTATTTTTACCCGACTGCCAAGAAGGGTTATGTGTTTCACGCGTATCTGGGTAAGTGGATTTTTTTATACCCACGAAACATCACAACGGCTGGATGGATTTTAATGAATGAGGTCTCTATCGATTCGGTTTAGCCGTTCGATGGTTATATGCTAGGTTTTGCATTTATAAATTCAAAATGGCGGCTGTAAAATACAAAATGGCGATAGAAACGAAAAAATGTTTTGCGCCCCCTATTGAGTGGCATATCATTGGATAGGTCTTTCAAAATGAAGACGATGTTGCATTGACTATTTTGCAGCCAGAAGCTCCGTTTAAATATTACACAACCTGGAAGTTGTGAAGGTAGGATCTGTAGCTTTACTGCAACTCTAACCATCATAGACATCTATAGGCCTCATAAAAACAGTATTTATATATAGGAACTAACAATTAAACACAACTTAAAAGTCATCAATACAAGTAAATAAAAAAATAGGTAAGTAATATAAAAAAAAAGTTTCACATTGATCAGAAATAATTTATTAGTTCGCTTCCTACGCAGTCGGTTTTTTTGATTTTTTAAATTTAATTTTTACTTGTTGTAAAATTATTTTCATTATTCAAAATATTAGAATACAAAAATAGGTGGTTCAAAAAATTAGAATACTTACGAATTTTCCTGATTGGTTCTAAAGGTTTTATAAATTAAGCATAAAATTAGCTTCTGCGGTACTTCTTCTTAAGTGATGAAAAAGCTTTGCATCATCATTGTTTTCATTTTGTGTGAAACATGGGTCGTTTGTCCGACATAACGAAGTTTTCAAAGCATCGTATTATTGATTTGTATAAAGAAGGTCGTAATAACCAATATATCGCCAGTTACTTAAAATTTTCTCAACTAAATGTTAGTAGAGCAATAAAGCAGCATTTTAACGACGGACATTTTGAAAACAAGCATCTGAATTGAATAGCGGCCGAAAGCACTACTCAGAGAGATGATAGAAAGCTAAAGAGTATTGTAAAAAAAAAAAAAAAAACAGTTTTAGAAGTGTAAAATATTTGCATCGAAAGTAGAAAGAACACGGTGTTGATGTGAGTTAATCTACAAGACACTAAGACGTCTCTATAAACTTGGATTTCCATCTCGTGTACCAAAGATAAAGCCCCTTATGACTGTTAAACAGAAAAAAAAGAGTGAAGTGGTGAAAAAAAAGGCTTTTATGGGGTCTGGATTATTGGAAAAAGATATTGATTAGTGATGAGAGTGTGTTTTGCGTAACATACGGTGGTCAAGGTATTCGTGCATGGCGAATGAAGCAAGAAGCATATAACAAGAACTGCATGAAACGATCAGTGAAATTTGCTGTCAGTGTAATGGTATGGGCTTGCATGACTGCAAATTAGGGTGGATCGTAGAATAAAAATTTTTGAATTTAAAATCGGCCCGGTGTTCGAAAGTTGCGTATTGTGTTGCTTATTATGTAAAAAAAATTTCCGCCTCCTGAATTGATATCTTCATGCGCCCCAAGAGGCGCGAAATCCTCGAATTTTAGCTAAATTACGCTAATTTTCCTGAATTTTAATAGCTATTAAAAAAAATAATTTGTTATTGGCCCATTGTGGATACAGTTCTATTATGTCCCCTCATCATATATAAATAATTTCAAATCCCTTGAACATCATCTTCATGCGCCCCAAGGGGCGCTCTTACCTGTTATAATTATTTGATGCTTATTAAAACTGAGGAGTTAAATGTAAATATGATGGAAAACGAACATATATAGCCGAAATTAATAAAAATTTGTGTAAATCTTGATTTTTATTATGTAACATAATCTTCATACAAACCTAAAATAAGTCAAATTTTGTCAGATTTCATAATGTTTTAACACTGGTGGGACACGTGAAGATGATGATGTAGGGATTTGAAACATTTTACATATGGTAAGGGGACATAATAGCATTGTATTCACAATGAGCCAATAGCAAATTAGTTTTTTAAATAGCTATTAAAATTCAGGAAAATTAGCATAATTTAGCTAAAATTCTGGGATTTCGCCCCCTTGGCGCGCATGAAGATGATGTTCAAGGGATTTGAAACTTTTTACGTATGGTAAGCGGACATAATAGCATTGTATCCACAATGGGCCAATAACAAAATAATTTTTTAATAGCTATTAAAATTCAGGAAAATTAGCGTAAATTCGAGGATTTCATGCCCCTTGGGGCGCATGAAGATATTAATTCAGGGGGCGAAATTTCTTTTTATATAATAAGCAATACAATACGCAACTTTCGCACACCGGGCCGAATTTGAATTAAAAAAAAATTTCTACGATACTGCAGATGGTCCTAGAAGGCTATGTATCGTTAACGAAAGGATTAATTCTGAGATATATTAAGAAATCCTTAAACATTTCATGATACCATCGTCGGAAGATCTGTGTGGTGACGATTTTATTTTCCAACGTGATTTAACACCTTCACACAGGTCAGTGTCCACCGAGAACTGACTTAGCCAACACCAAATTAATGTACTTCCCTGGTCGGCTAATTCGCCCGATTTAACCCGGGAGAACTCGCTGCATGAGATTTTCTCTCACCGTCGTACTTTTTTTAAGACTCTTATTTAAACCATTTTTTATTTTAATTAAAATTTAAAAATGTTATTTTAATTATTTTACCTATTTGTGAGTAAAAATACTGAGCCAATCAAAAAAAAAAAAAAAAAAATTATATTAAGCGAATGTAAAGTAAAAGAAAAGCAATTGGGCACCGTGAGAGAAATTCTCACGAGCGAGTTCTCCCGGGTTAAATCGAATACAGAATTTGAGGGGAATAATGAAGAAAAGAGTGCAAGATATTGCGCCAATAAAAGAAGTTGTTATTCCAATATTTTGATTTTTTTCCAAGTGTGAATAATTATTTAAATTTTTGTATTATTTCCTTTAATTTTTATGCTAAAAGATTCTACAAACTATGTATATTCTTACAATATTAAGATTGATCCTGTATTACTTTTTGTATAAGTGATACACAAAAAAATTTTTTTCGCAATCCCTTTTTCTCTATTAATCAGATTTTTTGACTTGGAACTGTATGGGTGATTCTGAGTTAAAAAAAAAAATTCTGAAATTCACAGCAAATTTTCTGAAAATTTTTCGTCTAGGGGGGAGGCCCCCACTCCCGGCACTAACTATATGTTTTTCCGCGGTCATTTGACAAAATTCGCGTTTTTTAGCGATCTTTTTTTAACGAACTTTGCGTTTTTTCGCGATACCTTGACGAAATTTTCAGTTTTTTCGCGATCTTTTGATGAAATTTGCGGTGTTTTCGCGATCTTTTGGCGAAATTTGTGGGGGTTTTCACGTTCTTTTGACGAAGTTTGTAGTTTTTCGCGAGCTTCTGACGATATTTGCGGTTTTTTTCTCGATCTTTTGATAAAATTTGCGGGTTTTTCGCGATATTTTGACGAAATTTGTGGGTTTTTTCACGATCTTTTGACGAAGTTTGCAGCTTTTCTGATCTTTTGACGAAATCTGCGTTTTTTTCCGCGATCTTCTCACGGAATCAGTGGTATTTTCTCGATCTTTTGACGAATTTTGTGGTTTTTCGCGATTTTTGAACGAAATTTGTGTTTTTTCCGCGATTCTTTGACGAAATTTGCATTTTTTCATTATTCTTTGACGAAATTTGCTGTTTTTACGCGATTCTCTGACGAAATTCACGATATTTTTTATGTCCGAATTTTCGGACTGATGACCGATTATTTTTAATTTTCGGAAATAAATACCTTAAATTTTCGGAATTTTTGAAAAATTCGGAACAGAATCACCCCTAGTATATACGTGTTTCAAAACTTCAGTGCGAAAGTAAAACGCGATAAAAAAAGTTCTATGGGTCGGAGAGGCATGCGGTTTGCAGATAAATATTCAGCGTGGTACGGGATTTTGTATGACACTAACAAAATTAGTTCAAAATCTCTCACAATAGAGGGCGCTACTGCATATGATTCCATATTGCTCACACAACACAAGATTTGGATACGAAAAAGTGTATATGCAGTGTTCTCTAATGCTTTTGTATCCAAATCTTGCGTTATGTGAGTATTATGGAATTATTCCATGGAATTGCATGCAGCAGCGCCCTCTATTGTCGAGATTTTGAACTAATTTTTTGCTGGTGTCATACAAAATCCCGTACTACGCTGAATATTTATATGCAAACCGCATGTCTCTCTGACCCATAGATCTTTTTTTATATCGTGTTTTACTTTTCCACCGAACTTTTGAAACACCCGGTATACACATATATATACATATGCTGATTTAACAAAACAAATCTGTAAGCCAGGACGCCAGTAACAACTGTTTATTTTACGGAAATAATCTGTATTTATTACGAAATTACGAGCAAAATCTTTTAGAATAACAGAAAGTTCGTAGTAATTACAGATTATTTCCCAAAAATATACAATTTGTTTTACTGGCGTAATGGCTGACAGTTTTTTCTGAAAAATAAATCTTTTTTTCACACTATACCAATAGGAAATTAGCAGAGAAAATATGGGCAGCCCTTTTGAACATATCTAAAAAAGGGAAACTTTGTGCGTTTCACAGTCTTATCCTGTGTACACTTATGTATGATTGTATAACTACGCATAATAAACTATTATCTTTTCCCAACTAATTTATGTTCACTCTGGTATTTATCGGGATCCACTCTATTTTACTGTATTTGGCATAATTTACATGTAAGTTATTGTACATTGTTGAATGTAAGTTATTTATCATTAACTTTAAAAAAGGCTTCGTGGACTTAAGGATCATGAGAGTAAAAAAAAAATCAGAATTGTAAATTTATGTATTACATTTCAATTCTAAAGTGAGTTAAATTCCACTACTTTGTAAACAGTATTGATTTCGTGACGTCATCATCTATTGTTTGCTTCCCTATGTTCATTCTAGTACGTAACTAAAGCGCTTCACGTGCATTTATCTTTACTTATTGATTAATTTGTTTATTGATAGCCACAAACAGTTTTTGGCCCTTATATGTCATGCAATATCAACCTATTAACATTAATACATAAATATTTTTAATGATTATTTATTAAGAATAAAGATTGCATTTGAATTTAATTAGGCTATGGAATATCGTTGTTCCGATTAACATATCTTCTTCTAATGGAAGAACTTAACAATTTTCAGTGTAGAGGTCGAAAGATTATTATTTCATTTAACTAATGAAGTCAAATTAACTAGTTTTCATATTTTGTAAAGCTATAAAGTATTCTAATTAATTACTAAAAGCTTTAATTAATGATCAAATACTTATGAATGACTTGCTTATTGAACCCTCTTGTCAAATCGTAGTTTCTCATAAATAAAACACGCTTTTGCGTTTGTTTTCCATTTGTAATGTAACATGTTGAAGTTCTGATTTCGTTCTACAAAAAATATTATTATACAAAATCTATTATGTTTGGATCGTATTTGGTCGCTTTTATTTCAACTCTGCACAAAAACAAAAATCATGCTTAAAAAAGGACTTTTTTTTAACTAATCGAGTAAGAGTCAGTATTATCGACTGACTGCAAGCTGCCCCAAAACTGCGGTATTGGGAATTTAAATAATCCACAGTAGTAGAAAGTCTAGTAAGACTATCGCAAGAGACTTTTAGGTAGATTTCGTATGAAATACTACCTATTACATTCTCCTCTATGTTGGAATTTTTGAAAAAATTTTGCAGATCTACACCAATCATGACTCCTAGAACCCAAAACCACCCTCAGTAAAAAAACTTTATCTATCTATATATCACTTTCTTCTGGACACGATAACTTCCCCAATTCTGCACCCATAAAATCAAGGGGCATAAAATCTTGTTCAAGTTCGTTAATGGGCAAAATCAGACCAAGGGGATGGAAATAGGGAGGGGTTTTGCGAAAACCGAAAAAACCCCATAACTTCTTAATTTTTTTATGTATCAAATCAGTTTAAAATTTTTATTACTTCTAAAAATAGGGCCAAAAATTTATGTATCACAGATTTTTGATAAAATTAAAAATGGGCTCAAGGGGCGCAAAAAATAGGGTTTTTGGGAGAAAAAAAATCATAACTTCGTCAATTCTCAAGATATCAAATCCAATTAATTTTATTCTAAATCTCCCTAATATTATCTACAACTTTTATATTGACAAGTTTTTGATAGGACCAATTCATACTGCAAAAAAAACAAAAAAAAACAAAAAAAAAAACCGAAAACAAAAAGGGGGGCTTGAAGAAGAAAAAATCCATACCTCCGTCAATTCACAAGATATAAAATCCCCATGAATTTATCATACATCTTCTTAATATTGTCTACAACATTTATGCAGAGAAGTTTTTGATTGGGCCAATTCTTACAGCAAAAACAAATTAAAAATACATAGCTGTTGAAGAAAAAAATCATCTTATTAAGGGTGTATTCAAATCCAAACTGCTTAATTTCTGACTCATTTTTAAATTCATTTTTGCACTCAAACACATCCGAATGGCACATTCTCTTATTCAGAAACTATATAATGTACCGTAATGACTGTTTTTTTGATAGAGGCAGAATATATTTAAAAAAATGTTGTCAAAGTGGGCATTTTGAACAGAATTTACCGAAGCGACCGTGTTAGAAACGAAAAATATTGTCCTACTACGAAAATAATTGTTTATAAATCAAGTTTTAATTAATTGAACGAAAAATAAAAACATACGCCGTTTATAAATCTCTTCAGAAATCACGTCAGCTAGTTTCACATTTTTTCTATTAAAAATTAATCTGAAAATGTGCCAGAAAATTTCGAGTTGTTGAGCATGGAAAAGTATTTTTTTTAATGCTGCCTTAATATTATTCTGATAAAACCCAGCTATTAAATGAAATAAAAACTCGTCAAAAGCGTCCAGATAAAATTGTTAAAGTGGGTTTATCTCTAATCATGATTTAGTTTTTTTGGTGAAATTAGTATACTTAACTTCGAAATCTATCTCCGCCTGTAGGCCGGGCCGGCAGGGATTTTTGAAAACCGCCAAATGCAACACTGAAGTCTGTTATGTTAGCGGCCAAATCGCCGCGACAAAGCGAAAGGAGTACATAATAATGTAGAGAAACACACACGCGTGTGCATGTCAGCATGCTGTTTTTCCCGAAATAGGTTTGTTACATTATAGAAGCTTACTTTTCCAACAAAAAATTGTTCAAAGAAGTGAAAAGACTGTTTCGTGAGAAGTCTGGTGAACACCATGCGCTATATGACATAATAATTAATCGAATAATGCATCATACAATATCCTGACGTGCTGAAACGAATCTTCGTGAACATGATTAAGCCTGCACATGCGTGTCTAGACGTTGGAGAAGAGCAGTTTGAACGTCTATCATAGCTTAGAGCAAATAAAAACTTTTCTGAAATTTCTCTGCATTTTGTTTTCGTATTTTCACTAGCATTTGTTTTTTGAGTGGTGGAGTGAATTCTGTATATTTTACTCCCATGATTTTTCAAAGAAAAACGATAAAATAAAGACGACTTAAATTTTTCGAAATAAATTCTCTTTAATCATGGAAGTTAATTTGAAATTTTTGGTACAAAGAAACGGCGGTAAATATAGCGATCAAAGAATGAAAATCTACCCACATAGCATTTTTATTTTGCAGAAAATTCCAGAAGTCTTGCTTTGAAAATCAGCAAAGTTGCAGCAAGCTCAGCATGACAAGACTGAACGTCCATAACAAGACTGTCGCAAGATAACGCAAACGCCAAAATCACCACACTTTGAACTTACAACTAACTTGTCGTGCAAATTAAATTAATGCTGCATCAAATTTATTGCAAATTACCGGCAGACAAGTAATCAAAAATACTGCAAAGTAGTACTCTTTCCATGCCACATTAACTGTTTCCAACTGGTACACTATAAATTGGGTACATTCTGGGTACCCAGATTGCATGAACATTAGCAGCAAGTTTGATTTTTTCTGACGTTATCTTGCCGTGACAAATTTGAATTGAGAAATTCGCAGCAAATTTCCCGCAAGGTATACCATCCCCCACTTGCATGAGTAGTTAGTTGTGAAACTGATGGCAAGACTGTCTTTAATTCACGAAAGTGACGAAAGCAAAAAATCCCTCTGTGGAGAGAATAGACAAACAGAAATTGCAGAAATTTTATTCGTTTGGCACCGCTTTTTCTAAACGCTATACTTATCAAATACCAAAAAAAAAAAAAAAAAAAAGGCTCGTATTTAAAAGTACAAAAATTACCTTAACTTGTTTATAGTGATGAAAACGTTGCATGCACCTTCTGATGGTGTGTTCGCATCAATAGACCTGCTCAGGTCTATGGACCCCTCCGAAGTGGTTAAACTTATAGTGTAACAGTTGTAAGCAGATAATGGGGCGTGGAAAGATTACTACTTTCCAGTAAGTTTGCAGTACTTTTGATTACTTGTTTGCCATTAATTTGCAATAAATTTGATACAACATGAATTTAACTTGCACGACAAGTTAGCTGCAAGTTCAAAGTGTTGTGACTACGGCGTTTGCGTTATCTTGCTGCAGTCTTGTTCTGAACTTTCAGTCTTGTCATGCTGAGCTTGCTGCAACTTTGCAGGTTTTCAAAGCAAGACTGCTGAAAAATTTCTGCAAATTAAAAATGCTATCTGGGTAGTGTCAAGTGTGTAATTTATACCATGATAGCTCGAGTTTGATCTGGGGATGTAAGGAAGTGACATGTATCGAAAAACAAGTTTTCATCGAGTCATAAATGTATAAAATGGATTACTTTCCATCTTCAGCGAAAATGTTGTCCCAATCGATAAGAAGTTGAACTTGAAGGGAAATTGAGTCTTTCAACTTGACAATTGCCCTAAGTACTCATTAAAAATAATCGCTTAAAAACGTCTAAGCCTTTTAACCCCCTAAGGGGCCGGTGGGATATATCATATCCCATCTAAGTTTAATCAAGATTCCCACCGGAAATATTAATTAAATTTTATTATTATAACTTTGGTGGAAAAAAAGTTGTAAAAGTGCTTTTTCTTACTTTGAAATAAAATTTTTCAAAGATTCCGGTGTGAATTCAGCAATTCAGAAACACAATCACTTGCCCCTCAGAGTGTTAGCTATACACGACAGTCCCCACGCATTAATCCCATTGGAAATTTGTGTCATTCCTCAAAAAATTTATGTCGAAGAACCACTTGAAATGAAACAGAATTTTAAAAAAATTGTAATGGAAAAATTCCCTAAAACTGGCCTGACATAAAAAAGAAAAAAAAAAATCTGATAGCATGTATGCTTAAGAGATTTAACAAAGTGTTATAATGCAAATGAAAGCAGGCAAATATTGATTGATAACAATAATTTACATTTTACACTGAATTCTTGATATCCACATGTCTGCTTACTTTCTTTTTGACGCTTAAAAATGAATATACGTTGCTTTAAATTGAACGGTTGTTGTTGTAGGGGAGATAGGGGTAATTGGGATCAGAAGCACTTCAGGGGAAATAATCTGTAACAGATAAAAAAAGTTGACAATGATAATTATGAAGTCTGACTAATATTCTACATCTGCAATTTTTTTGGAGTGAGAATGTATATTCCCGTAGAAGTAATCACTGTTTTCCCAGAACACAAAGAAAACGTTGTCCGTCAAAGTGAAAATGTTTTAGTTACAAAGGTCCTGTGTAAAAAATTGTAGGAATATTGAATTATAGTTATGGATTTGAATTTAGAGAAAGGTTTTTTTAAGAGGAAATGGTTATGTTTTGCAACAGACGAAGAATAATGTTAATCTCCATGATTCTAATTACCTCAGAAATAGCATTTTCGGGGTAAATAGGATCATAGAGTTTATGGGTTAAGGGTAAATTGAGATCGCAAAATTTATGTTCTATTTAAGTCAAATTGTGGTTTAGAACGCATCTTTTAATCTTTCAGTTTTCAGATCCTGTGAAATAACCCTAATTTGGTTTACTTTACTGCACATTTTGTGTTAGCAAAACATTTATTTTACAATTTTATTTAGCATTTATTCCAAATTTTCGCCTTGACTGCATGTTTCAGGCCTAATTAGGCTTCAACACTTTCAATGTAAATGAAATTTTCTTCTTAACAACATAGAGCTTCAACTGATCCTTTTCTCCCCCATTGCTTGTATTTCATGTTATTTTGGAAAAAAATGATTTGTTTTAAACTTTTAAAAATTAGTTATTTAATAGTAGAGGAAAAGGTCCAAATACCGGCTACCACTTTTGTTTTCAATCTAGATCATACAATTTTCAAAATTAATAAAATAAAAAGTGACAGCGGGGTACCTTGACACGTCTTACACCTGTTTAGAGAAAAAAAAAATCAGTTTAACAGGCGTTTTCTGTTTATAAGAAGCAAAATTCCGAAAGTCTTCAAATTTTGAGTTTTTAAAATGGGGTCTAAATACCGGCTAACTAAGTTTTTTTCCAAAAGATCACACAAATAGAGCTAATGACAATTATTAAGCAATAAGAATATTATTTTAATAAATTGTATTGATTAATAACATTTCTTATGCACAGAAAAAATACTCAATTTTTAATAAATAAGTATTTTTGTCAAATTTCTAAATTTCTTTACGACTATCTCTCACAGTCTTCTTCCCATTCTGTTTCTAATTTTGTTTTTTAACGTGTAAAACAAAAAAAAGCTTGCTGATTGAAATGAGAGTTATTTTATCTGAAAAAAAATCAAAAGCATAATATCACTCTCTGCGTCGGTATAGTCCCTATCAGCCCACATATCGCATTCTTAACATTGAGCCCAGAATCCCCTCCCCCATTCTTGTCCACAGAGAAAGCACCCATGCAGAAGACATACATTTATCATCTTCCTCTGTTGGATATTTTCCTTTTTCACACTTTAGCCCTCTCGATGCGTAATTGTTTTATTAAAATAGCTTCAAAAATTGCGTATTTAACCCCTTCGAGACAAGCGTCTTTTAAGAATTTTTATTCTTTTGTCACCGGTTTTTCAAAACAAAAGTTTTTGTCTAATTTAACCGGGAAAATGCTCCGATTAAATAAGGCATAATTTACAATAAAAAAAATAACTGGTGGGAATAATCAAGGAGGGTTAATTAGACGGAAAAAATGCATCCCCGAGAAAATCTCGGGTTGCGCAAATTTTGTTACTTTTAAGATGCCAAAGGAAATCTCGGGTTGCGCAGCGAGAGGGTTAAAATCAAATTTCTGCCTCTTTCGCCTGGTTTACTCCGTCATTTTTTTTCTTTCTCTTCACATTTATTACAGGCAATTTTGTAGTGTCCAACAACTCTGTTTTGGAAAGTGATCCGGTAACCAGTGTCGGTCGTGAAGAATTACGGCCATGGTTGCTTTTTTCATATTGCGAAATGGGACGGGGACTATTTCTGAACCATTTAAATTAATTTATTAATTATGGAACTATTTAAAATAATTTATTTTCCTCCCCTTCAAGCAGAGCAACCGAGAGAAGTCCAAATACCGGCTAGCTGGTATTTAGACCACTCTAGATAGCCGGTATTCGGTCCACTGCTATGTTTAAGTTAAAACCGGTATTACTCATTCATATAATAAAATACCAATACTGTGCGCGTGGCAATTGAGAGCTAAATATGTCTAGAAGATAACTTAATCAACAATTCAAGCCAATATACGATCAGTATATTTTTAAAAAATGAGAAACACATATCTGAAAAACTTTTGATGTACCAGATTACGTAGATTCGACACTTTTGCATTTACTATTTGTAAATGACACAGACTTCAGCGACGTACTTTTCGCAACTTTCTTCTCTCAATTAAAGTTACAAAATCTGCCTATCACTGCTAGGCTGCGCTGCGTTCAGTTCTCAGAACACCTAGTAGCCGGTATTTGGACGCTAGCCGGTATTTGGACATTCTCCTCTGCAACAAATGCAAAATTTCCAGTAGTAGATTTTGCATTTGATTTTGTTTTGTAGGTAGAGTGTAAAATATATGAATATTGAAAATCCCTCAAAAAACTTTTTTTTTTTCAAGCGTACTTATCTTTTCAATACTGCATCTCTGAGAATAGTTGTAGTTGTAAAACCAAAAATATCTTGCTGTAAAGCCCATACCGAGATCTTTTAATCACATTTACCCATGACTGTGTATCTTGTAAGGCATGAGAGAAAATACCGCAATCAAAGAGGTATTTTTTGAAAAATACACCTGTACCAGGTAACAAAGTACATTGAAAATAATTATTTACTCATTTCAAGATACAACTACCTACTGAGTAAAATTATACATAACGTTAGTATGTAGTCCACTTCATTCTCTGGCAATTAATTGCAAAGTTCAAGTTGTCAAAAAGTGATTCTAATTACCCCTACCGCCCTTATATGCTTTTGGTTTAATGTTTATGGGACGTTAATTTCTTTCTAAAAACTATTTAATTCTGCGTATTTCTTTTTATATTAAGTCAGTAATGTATTTGTAATAAAACATTTAACATGCGAATAATGGTTGTTTACTTTTTTGACGCTCCACTGTACATTCATTATACCTTTAAAAATATTATGAATAGATATAATATAAAAAGTAATTTTTTAACATAGAGAATTGTTCTTGTGGAAGACTTTGTGGGAATAATTGACATAGAAATTTGTAATTAACAAAGTAGAGAAATATTTAATGCTATTTAATTCTTTTGTAGAAATGTTTATACCGATGAGACTTTGCCCATCTCTAAGTAAAGTTGTCTTCTTTCAATTTCGGCGTGATTATTGTAAAATGGGAATTCTCTTGAATGCTGGATATAAACAGTTTGATTCAGTGCTTGTAACTGGAGGTTCCCTCGAGTAAGTCAATCCGATTTCCATATAAACATGTTGTTGTACTCTCTAGAGCGCAAACTGGTATAGGATTATCCTTTAAATTGACAGTATTGAAATTTGCATAAATATTCAAGTAAATAATAAGCTTAAAATTGAATGGAT
Organism: Maratus speciosus; assembly: GCA_963932465.1. Classification (NCBI taxonomy): domain Eukaryota; kingdom Metazoa; phylum Arthropoda; class Arachnida; order Araneae; family Salticidae; genus Maratus; species Maratus speciosus. The sequence continues at coordinate 116,040,207 of OZ010796.1, read as the reverse complement.
GGTACAATCAATGCTCCTGTGAAAATAAAACCGACACTGTGTGTGTGTGTGGGGGGGGTATATAAGGATATAATAATTTAATGAGGGATACAGAATAAGAATGAACAATGTATAATAAAAGATCAAAATCTATTTATAGTTGGCTGGTTTAAATATATATTAGATGAAAATTTTAAATAACGTCCCATATCACATCAGTTGGTTTCGTTTTGTATAGGACATGCAAAAGTATATCTTTTCCTAAATTTTAAAGTAGGTGAACTCAGCCAATTATTAGTAAAAGGCAAGTTAAGATAAAAGGATATTAAAACAGATGGAGTCAGATGGAGAGTATACCAGTAAAAGAGTATTATATAAACATTTTTATAAGTTAAAGTATTAACGCAGGATAACTAGAAATAAAATGGAATTTTTTGATGCTTTAATATAGAAAATGCATTCAAATAAATTTCACAAAATTTGATGTCATATATTTTCTATACAACTTAGATCTGTTGTTTAGTTTTGTAATGAATGCATTGATTATTTTTATACTTAAAAACAAATAAAGTGTAGAACTATGCTTATATTAGAGTAAAATTCAATAAACGTCGATTTTTGAAATAATTTTTTTTTCATATAACTAGGAAGACCAGACGACTGACTTGTAAAGAGGTTCGACTTTAATGCTTTGAAATTTTCTTTACAGTTTAAACTGACGCTCCCTTTTTCTTCAATTTAATTTCTCAAAAGTTCCCATTTTCCAGTTACCTTAATGCTCTACATCCATTAAAAAATAGGTAAATTCCTCGTACATTATTTCACTAAAAGCAATTTTATTTCAAATATGCCCACCTTCATAAAGCAATTTACTCTTAATAACTGACCCCCTTTTGCCTGCATTTAATACAGACAGCAAAGGTTTTTTACATAAGATACAGTTTCTTTTCAGTTTCCGTTGTCTAACTTTTGGCGAGTTTTTAATACTAAAGCAACTTTATCACGCAGTTTGTTTGAAATTTTGTTTTTAAGATATTTCGGAATGGATGCGTAGTAGCTCAGTGGTATACCATGTGTCTCCAATGCTGTAGACCCGAGTTCGGATCCAAGCAGCGGAGAGTTTGAAAAAATGGAAAGTTTCTATTTTTCAAAATGTACGAGCACTTTATATAGCATCTAATTTTTAAATATTCCTTAAAATGATCGTGGTTTTAACGTATTTCCCATTTTTAAAGATTCTAATACAACGATTTAGCCGAATCCACTTATGTTTCTTTTTTTTACTTTCTTCTATATTCAATAGAAGAAAGTATTGTAATCGAAATTTTTTTCGACTTCCGGTTTTCGACGGATTTACACGTTTTAGGGGTCAGAGATCCTAAAAAACATGTTTATAGAAAATGTCTGTCGGCATTTTGAATATTGTACCATCGAAAAGTGTATGAAGTTATTCATAGAATTGAACCAAATTTTTTGTGCATGTTTTTGGCCATAGTCCGTCTGTCCGTGTGTCTGTATGTCGCCATTGTATTATCGAAAATTGTATGAAGTTATGCATAGAATTGAACAATTTTTTTTAAAGTTTGTGGCTATGGAAAGCAGGTCCTCCATTAATTTGGAAAAAATCCGCCGGTAGGGGGCACTGTAATAGCGATTTTTGTGGCATTTTGAATATTGTACCATCGAAAAGTGTATGAAGTTATGCATAGAATTAAACCAATTTTTTTGTGCATGTTTTTGGCCATGGCAAGAAGGTACTCCCTGAATTTGGAAAAATTCCGCCGGTAGGGGGTGCTGTAATAGCGGGTTTTCTGCGATTTTTGTGCATTTTGAATATTGTACCATAGAAAAGTGTATGAAGTTATGCATAGAATTGAACCAAATTTTTTGTGTATGTTTTTGGCCATGGCAAGAAGGTCCTCCCTGAATTTGGAAAAATTCCGCCGGAAGGGACCGCTGAAATAGCGATTTTTGAGCCATTTTCAATATTGTACCATCGAAAAGTGTATGAAGTTATGCACACAATTAAATCAAATTTATTGTATATGCTTTTGACCATGGCAAGAAGGTTCTCCTTGAATATTGAAAATTCCACCAGCTGTAATAGCGCTTTTTGTGCAATTTTCAATATTGTATCATCGAAAAGTGTATGAAGTTATGCATAATTCTAATAAAAATACTAATTAAACTAATAAAAATGAATTATTGGTATTTGTAACAACATTTTGAAATATTAAGATACATGAGATAGGAGAAAGTTTTGGGATTTGCACATCCAACTAGTTTTAAATGGGCGCGAAACGCTCATACACGCGTTATAGTGATAGCTGTGATAAAGAATTTGATATTTTTAGAGATTCTAACATAACGACCTTGACAAATCCACTAATGTTTTTTTGGTTTTCATAGGTATGAAGCTCTCATACATGAATAGATGCGTTATAGTGATAGCCGCTGTAGAATATTTCATATTTTTAGAGATTCCAATGCAATGTTTTAGCTGAATCACTGATGTGTTTGTTTGATTTTGATGGGCGATCGAAGCGATCATACACGTGTTATAATTATAACTAGCATAAAGAATTTCATATTTTTCATATTATATATTTATTTTTCATAGAAAATGTTATAATTTACAGCAATTTCGATTGATTTTTAAAAGTGCAAATATTTAATTTTTAAAAATTAACTTACTTTTTCTATCTTAACGGTCCTTGAACGAACAGGAATGCATTTTATATCACACCTGACAGATCATTTTATTTATACCTAGCAATATATTGGGACCAGCAGCACATTTTTTAAAATTATGCTATCACAAATATATTTCCTCTAAAATGGTGCTAAATCGCCAAAATTTGTAGGGTTACTTTTTTTTTATCATACGTACAGAGGGAGACATTGCTGTGGGGATCAAACTGTATGCATTGCTACAAAAACTCTTACTGATTAAGGAGGGGGAAGGAGACGCCGATCCAGTGTGCAATGTGGGCAGCGAATACAGGCGCTGGAGTTGCGAAGGCACCAAAGATTTTAATTAAGGAGAAAATAATTTAAAAAAAATCCTTAATTTGGTTATCCTAAAATATATAATATTTTCATGCGACACCTTAATTATGATTTTAAGATTTACCAGAGACAAATTCACTTATAATCATTTAATTCTTTTCTTAAAAATCCATTTTGTTTTTATTCTACTTCTCTACGTCTTATAATAAGCAATTTAAAGAAATAACATAAAACTAGAAATTATATAAAAATTTTTGAATAAAAATTGTGTTATTCTCCGACCATTAGTGTTTAGACATCCGAGCAAAAGAAATATTTTTTTTATCTGTTCTTTCTCGAACTCTAGACCTATCATAATGGCATTCGCAGGACTTTTGTTAGGGGAGAGGAAGGGTTAATCTGATGAAAATAGGCTAAATTTGTCTAAAATTGTACTTTTTCAAAGAGTTAGAGGATTGTACTATATTCTAAACTATATTCCCTTGAACGCCCTACGTACTTCCATGCTTCCATACTTCCATGTGTCTATCACATGCTGGATAAAGAAATGTGATGATTGTAGGGTTATTCATTTCAATCCAGAGCATACAATTGAAAGTATTGAAATAAATGAGCATATTAACACTATATCTAACCTTAGACGCTACAGAGACTGGATAGGCAGGAAAAGTTCAATTTAGACATAAGTAACTTAGGAGATACAATGATAGCTGTAATATCTACGGAAAAATACATTTAAGAGCCAGAAAATTTAGTACAGATGTTCATATGCAAATAATGGAGGAATGCAACCAATAGGCGTAACGCGATATGGTCGGCAGCGGCAATATAAGACAACAGACTTCTGGCGAAGCTGATAGATCTGCTCCTGCTACTACAATGGCAGGTTATCACGAATTAACGCGGTAATTCTCCGTCAACCTCAACCTTGCGTTTCGTGCTTAACTCTCGGTTGAATGCGAATTCCAATTCACCGTTTACCCAACCTGATGAAATTCGAGGTAAATACTAACCTGGAGTTGACAAACTCAACCAAGCTCTGAATGGTAGTTATTGAACAGCGCATGCCTAGTAGGAAGAAACATGACGGTCGTTTTAAATTGTGCTTTGATACTTCTTTTTATAAAACAAAGCTGTTTGGGATTTATTAATTTAAAAAAGCATTAATTATCAAAGATGGTATTATAAAAGACTGTGTCACTTACATTTCTCCCCCTTTTTTGGATATTTTTGCTCTATGAACGCAAAATTTTATTAATTTGTGTATCGAAAACGAAGCTTCAAATTTTACTGATTTACAAAGTTTTTTTTGGTGGCGCCGTCTAACGAATCCAAATAGAAATAATATCTTTTAATACCAAATTAGTAAAACAATATGATTCAAATCTCTTTCTTTCTCCCTCTCTTTTTTAATAATAATGAAAAAATAGAAAACAAATTTTCTTTCCATTTGAGTGCCCTCGCCGTACCGTTTATAGTTGCTTAAAGCATGAATTTGCTACCAAATTTTGTATATGTGGTCAATTGTTCATAATAGATAAATAATTATTTTTTAATTACGTACTTAGTAAGTTTGAAATAATGATTTTTGTTTTAAAGATACATTTCTTTCAGAAGATTTTTTATTTGAAATTTTGCAATACATTAAGAACATTAATACATGTTTTCGGTCTTCTTCTTAAGTTATTAAACATGATCTCTAAAAAATATGTAATAATCAACGCATGATTTTTTTTTTTAAAGGCCTCTTGTCTTTTTTTATTTATTTTTTTTTATTTATTTTTTTTTTTTTTTGCTACCGGCATGCTATTTTATCCAAGATATTTTAACTGAATCTGTAATTAATTACATTTGTTAAATAAAAAATATATGCATTAGAAATAAACATATGAAAATGTCTTCATATATAATATTCATTGTAAAAAATAAATAAATAAACCTATTGCATTATTTACTTTTATTCTACTTAATATTACTAGTTTGATCAGATAATTGTTTATTAAACTTATATTAAAGAAAATATTCTTTTTAATCAATTTTTTTTTAAAAATCAACTGTTTTTTAAGAATTTTATTGTAACGCAAAATTTTGTTCTGTAAACAAACAAAACCACGAAATCAAAATTGTAATTCCAAATTTATTTATAAGAAATTTTTATTTAAAAATTAAACATGATAAGTATGCATTTCCAATACTACCTTTAGTTTCGTTTTTGAAAAGAAACAGATAAAGATGGTGTCAAGGCAGGACTGAACTCGCAGAGGCGATTACTAGGTCATGTGATTCCTTTGGCCAATCAAATACGCAGATTTCAACCGAGGGTTGAATAATCTAAGGTCGACTAATCGCGGTTTGAAACTTATCGATGAATTCGAAATATTAACCGGCGGTTAGATTTGCCAACCTAAGGTTTCTCAACTGAGAGTTGGAACGCGAGTTAAAGATTGGGGGAGAATCGATAGGTTAGTGACTTTGAACATGACGTTATAGTCGGCTCAAGAGGGATGGGACATTTGGTTTTTCGCTCACGACCATTTCACGAGTGTACCGTGAATATCAGATATCCGGTAAAACATCAGATCTCCGAGAGCGATGTTACTGGAAAAGGGCCTTGCAAGAACGGGACCACCGACGACTGACGAGAAGCCTTAAACGAGATAGACGTGCAACATTTCCTCAAATTATTGTGGATTTCAATGCTGGGGCATCAACAAGTGTCAGCGTGCAAACTGTTCAACGGACCACCATTGATATGGGCTTTCGGAGCCACAGGCCCATTCCTGTACCGTTGTTGACTCCACAACACAAAGTTTTTTGCCTCGCCTGGACCCGCAAACACCTCCATTGGACTGTTGATGACTGGAAACACGTTGCTTTTCTGACGAGTCTCGTATTCAATTGTGTCGGACGGATGAGAAGGTAATGGTATGGAGGCCACCTCATGAACACATGGACACTATATGTCAACAGGAAACTATTCAAGCTGGTGGAGCCTCTGTGAGGGTATGGAGCGTGTGCAGTTGGCGTGTTATGGGACACCTGATGTGTCTAGAGACGATTCTGACAGGTGATGGGTACGTAAGCATCCTGTCCGATCACCTACACCCATTTATGTACACTGTGCATGGACTTGTGGACTGCTGGCAGGATCCATGGGGTTAATTGCCTCCAGAACTGGATACCTTCAGACATTAGTCGAGTCTATGTTACGTTGTTTTGTGGCACTTCTGCGTGCTCGTGGAGGCCCTACACGATATTAGACAGGTGTGCCAGTTTTTCTGGCACTTGTGTGTATTAGATTAATAAAACAATTTTCAATTCCTTTGCATTTTATTCTCTACTAACTGACCCGCTGGGCGTTACACCGAATGTGTGTTTTTGTATTTTTATCCTGGAAAGGAATGAGAGAGTTTGAAATTTCAGAAAGATAAATTATTGAAAAAAAAAAAAAAAAAAAAAAAACTCAACGGGGAACCCGGCGATCCGGATTTCAAAATGCAGAAAAAATCGAACGCTTTGCTTTCTTTTCCGGGAAGAACCGATACGGAGATGCACAGGTAGGAGGAAATTCACCATTTTGTGATGGTTGTAATTGGTTTTTAATTTATATCTTGGCTAATTATCGAAAATAAAAAAATGAGCCTCAGGAGGATTTGACCTGCTTCCATCGATCCTCCACCAAATTTTCAGACCTCTGAGTGCGGTAGATTTTCCTAGCTAACGTCAAGACTCACAGAGACAGACATATATCTTTCTTTTATAAATATAGAAATGCATATTATTAATATAGATCTGTCTAAACCTCATAGTCAATGAAGTTGCAAATATCAGCCATTGCTTCTTTACTGTTGTGCAAGAGTTATTTAGTTCACATAGTTTACATTTTTCCTTGAAACGGTGCAATCCGATTGAAATATTATTAATTTTAACCATTAAAAAAAATTTCGTTTCCGAAAGTCAATTTTGGGATCTTCGTATTCTCTACATACTTTAAAACGCGGCATCAATTTCCTGTTCCAAATTCGAAGAAAAATATCCAATTAATGAGCATACATTTTTCTTTATGTCTCAGTCTTTGGTTTAAAAAAAAAAAAAATTGACCCTTTCAAAAAAATTCCTTTCTGGAGCTCACTTCGCGATTTCGACAGACTTTATTTTCCCTCTGTGAAAATAAATTGTTTCGCAACATACAGTTCGAGTGTTCTGAGGTTTGAAATCAGAAGATGGATTTTCATTTTAAAATATAAAATAAAAATCATACAAATTCGAGGTTGTACGCTGTCGAGGGCAATATGGCCCTCAACGCTCAACGTTGGGTTCGTTTGGGTAGATTTTCGTTTAAAAATATAAAATCATTCAATGCTGATTTTAGGTACATTTAAAGTTATTATCCTGTGTCCGTGCAACGTAGGGTGAGTCAACTATAGTTTAACATACACTGCTGGTCATTAAAATTGCAACACCATGAAAGAAAAAAAATACAAAAAAGATATTTATTGTATGTAAACACTATGGCATTAAAACAAAGTTATTAAATTTTAAAGCAATTTGGCGGTTTACAGCGGTGCGAAATTAGTAGAAACAGCTGCCTCACCCTGGCAACTAAAACGACCCTCATCCGGTTAGACATGGGGTCGAGCTGGGATTGGATAACAGAAACGGGCATCTCACTGCATACTGCTTCAAGCCTATGCCACACTTCATCAACCTTATTAGTTGGCAATCCATGACCAGATGTTTTCAATGGGTGACAGATCTGGAGACCGTTCAGGCCAGGGCAGCAATCGAATACCTTGTGCATCGAGGAAGGTCAGAACACGACGTGCAACATATGCACCGTGCCCACAGGCATGTCTAAAGGTCGGGCTACCTATATATCTATATATTATCCAAATATACATAGACACTAAAACCTCTAAATAACGGACACTTCGGGACCGTAAAATCCCTCTGTTATTTGCAGGTAAAAACATAGAAAAATATGGGTGTTGGGGACGTTTAAATTTTTTCATGTTTTTACCTCAAAATAACGGACGAATTCCTGTGGTGTTTGTTACTAATAGGTGTATATTTGGATAAAAAAATATAAACATTACATGCCTTTTATTTCATTTTAATTATCACTTGACAAATACTGTAAAGATTATATTACGTTATTAAAAAAATAATAGTAAATATAATTTTCTTTATCTTGTCAAATATTTTTTTGACAGTTAAAAATCACACATTATACGCGACAGAATATTGTAAAGATTAAATGTATTTCAAATTTTCAAGTACTTTAATTTATATAATAAAAGTAGATAGAAAAAATTGAAAATTTATACATTCTATCTTGAAGTAAAACTTCTTAAGAGCATTAACGCAGTGATAAAATCCTCCCAGTTACACAAAGCATTGATTTTGATTTTTTTAAAAATAAATAAAAATATGCTGTTTTCTGAAATTATCCTAGCGAGCTTTTTGTATTGATTTGTTCCTGTGAGTTGTGTTTAAAAAGCAAATATTTTCCATCTTCAATTACTGTTACCTTTTGCATTCTTTTTTCCCTCTTAAAACATAATATTCTTAGCATGTTCTTCTTTTCAAGTAGAATGAGTTTATCGTATTTTCTCCTGCAAAATTCTGTCCTTTCGTGTAGAATGTTAATCTTATTTTTTGCATGGTATTTTTCAAATAGGATTTTCTTCTATCTTCATTTTTCTTCCTTTATTTTGAATGGTGATTTTTCAATATATTTTTAACTTAACAAGAATAAAAATATTTCTGAAAAGTTTTAAAATTCAGCACCTGAGGATAACATGCCTCTGTCAATTTTGGGGAACTACACTTGCTACAAAAAGAAATATAATGCATTAAGGATTTAACTCTTGGATTGTTTAAAGAATATTAGACAGATACTTTCTATCCAATTTAGTAATATTTGTGTTATATTTTTCAGAAAAAAACATGTTTTTCAATACACGGTGCAGTATACTGTTCGAACTAATCAACCGATTATCCAATAAGTTTGGTTTCAAGGATAATTGTTTTAGGTTGCCATGAACCTGTGTAATGTTAACAAGTAAAAATTAAATCTATAAAATAAAAAAAAAACTGACTGCGCAAAAAGCGAACTAATTAATTATTTCTCATCAATGTGAAACTATTTTTATATTACTTACCTATTTTTTTTTATTTACTTGTATTGATGACTTTTAAGTTGTGTTTAAGTGTTAGGTCCTATCTATAAACACTGTTTTGATGAGGCCTATAGATGTCTACGATGGTTAGAGTTGCAGTAAAGCTAGAGATCCTACCTACACAACTTCCAGGTTGTATAATATATAAACGGAGCTTCTGACTGCAAAATAGTCAATGAAACATCGTCTTCATTTTGAAAGACCTATCCAATGATATGCCACTCAATATGGCGCGTAAATTTTTTTTTTCGTCTCTACCGCTATTTTGAATTTATAAAAACAAAACCTTGCCTATAACCATTGGGTGATTAAGATGAATCGATAGAGACCTCATTCATTCAAATCCATCCAGCCGTTGGGATGTTTCGAGGGTATAAAGAAATCCACATACCCAGATACGCGTGAAAGAAATAACCCTTCTTGGCAATCGGGTAAAAAAAATAACCATTAAATATTTTTTACAAGACTTAAGAAGAAAAACAACACATGCGAAATGTGCAGATGGATTTTCAAACAAGAGCCATTTTCTATTCTGTAGGTCAATTTCAATGAAAATAGACTTATGAAAGCGCAAATTTAATTTACTCTCATGACTCATATTATAGGATATAGAATATACAGGGCACAAATGCGTTCTTTAAGTTCTGACAGTGTCAAAGACATTGTTTATGTACCATCAATGCCGAAAACAAAGTGTTCAGAACTTAAAGAACGCATTTGTGAAGCTTTCAAAACCATTGACGGAGTGATGCTACAAAATGTTTGGAACGAACTCGATTACAGATTGGACGTATGCCGTGTAACAAAAGGGTCACACATCGAACATTTGTAACTGAAAAAAAAAACTTAGTATATTTCTCTTTAAATTCATGTATCACTTATTGTAATATGTTCAGTAGTTTCGAAAATATGATTTTTTAAAAATCGTGTCCATCATTTGTAATAGCCCTGTATAGTGTGGTGACCAACTAATTCAGTAATGCTTTAAAAAGTGTAAAAAAAAAAAAAAAAAAAAAACCGAATCCCATAAATGCTGACCGATGACGAACGATATATGTCAATCGTAACGACATCTGCTAGCTCTTGAACAGCCGAAACGCTTTCTCAATTCAATCATTATACAGGTTAAGTCAAAATGAATATACCGGTTACAAACGTCTATACCTATTTAATGGAAAAGAATTTATCAATAAGATTAACACAGAATGTAGGCGGAACTTCAAAATTTCTTTACGGAAGGCACAGGTGCAGTGAAGCGGAAGCCTACGCATGCGCGATTTGAAACTTTGCAACGACAAGAAACGTGTTTATTGTGGCCGTCTCACTTGTAAAAATGGCCAATTATGACGGTAAAAATGACCGATTTTTTTCTATGTGAAAGACGGGGTGCCTCCAATGCCCAAAACAATTGAAGAACTCACAGTACGGATTTGTAACGCGCTTGCGTCGGTGACTGAACAAATGCTTTAGAATGCATGGCGCAAAATGGACTACCGCATAGATGTTGTCCGTGTGACCAAGAGAAGTCACACAGAACATCTATGACGTATGTATACAAAATATTGAAGTTCCGTCTAGATTCTGTGTTAATCTTATCGATATATTTTTTTTCATTAAATAATTACAGCCGTTTGTAATCGCTATATTCATTTTGACTTACCCGGTACAATGTTTAAGTTTGAGCTATCAGATGCCGTTGCGATCGAGAGTTATCGTTCAGAACCGCTCCACATTTATCGGATTCAAATATTTAGAACTTTTTGGAATAGACGTTTCCACACTATACATCCTAGACGCTACACCCGAATCATTTTTATGTTTCCAATGATTCTACGAGACACAGTCTTGCACCACGAAAAGTCGTTTATGCTGTGCACACCCGCTTTCAAATAAAGATACTACTGCCAGTTTTTAATTTTTTTACACACAAAAATTTGTCAAAAATATTGTCAAAATTTGACAAAAATAAACTTGTTCAGTGGGGAAAAAATCCAGTTTCGTTTTATTGATCCTTCATTGAGAAAAAAAATCTTAAAAAACGACTCATTTTTAGCCTTACAAAGTGGAATCTCCTCTTAAGAGCATTATAGTAGAGACAAAATCATCCAAGTTATATAAAGATTAAAAAAAAAAGTGGTGTTTTCTGAAAATTTTCTAGAGAGCTTTTCGTATTGATTTGTTCCTCTGTGTTGTATTTAAAAAACCAAATATTTTATTTTCTTCAATTAATGTTATTTTTGCATTCTTTTTCCTCCTTTAAAACGTAATATTCTTAGCATGTTCTTCTTTTCAAGTAGAATGAGTTTATCGTATTTCCTCCTGTAAAATACTGTTCTTTTGTGGAAAGCGTTAATCTTATTTTTGCATAGTATTTTTCAAATAGGATTTTCTTTTATCTTCTTTTTTTTTCTTTTATTTTGAATGCTGATTTTTGAATATATTTTTAACTCAACAAGAATAAAAATGTTTTTAAAAATGTTTTAAATTCAGCGCCTGAGGATAACATGCTTTACTCAATTTTGGGAAACTTCTACACCTGCTGTATCCATAAAATAAGGAGTTCGGGCGTACAGCATTGTAACTGACCTTTTTTTAAAATTTTATGATTTTTTATGTAAAAGCATTTAGCTGCATTTTTAAGTTTTAAAAGTACAAAGTTTATTTGCTACTCAGCATATACCATCACAATGAAAGGTAAATTTTAGGTAAGTGAAACGAGGTTTTGTTATTAATATTAAAAAAAAAAAACCCCAATAAAATAAATCTATCAAACAACAACAACACCAAAAAAATGTGTTGCACATAGGTAATTGAAGGTCCACTTTTAAAATATTAGCTGTTTTAGAGAAAGCAATCATAATGTTTTTGGCTTGAAAGATTGCTCATAAAACTTAAATATTGAATCTCTTGAAATTTGAATTTTGTTAGTTGCCTTGTTTTACATATAACTCAAAAAAAAAAAAAATAATATATATATATATATATATATATATATATATATATATCCAACAAGGATTGTCTAAAAAAATACTAGACAGATTAGATACATTATATCTAATTTAACAATTTCCTTTCTTTTTAATATATTGAAAAATGGGACACTGTTTCATGATTTTTAAATTCTTAAATTTTCTTCGCAATCTCAGTTGCGTTTTTAACACTTTCCAACACATAGTTCTAAAGTGTTTATGACTTCGGTTTGTCTGTCAGAGCTCTAACTCTCGTAAATATATTCGGATCGCCCTGAATTTTTGTATGTTAGTGACGTTTACTGTAGCACAATTGCTATTGAAAATGATGTGTGTAGGATTTATCGTTCATTTACAGGGCTGGTAAAAAGTATTAAAGTACATTACGATCAATGGAAAAAAATCATTTCAAGTTCTTTTGAATGATGTTAGACCATTTAAAACCTAATGAAATTGATATGCATTGATGAAGTACACTAAAACATGCAATCTATAGAATATGGAGAGCAAAGCATTTATTATTCACTTACAGGGACACCCAAAAGAACTCCGTTACATAATGGGCTACGGAGAAAAATTGTTTGCAGCGTATTTTAGTTTTATTGCATATTTCAAATATAAGGAAATTAATATACATTACTTAGGCTTATTACAAGATTATTTTGTATAACATCACATGCATACCATTTATCGTTCATTTACAGGGACATGCAAAAGATTCGGATACAGTACTGTGTCTGAAATACTATTTATTAGCGATAATTGCAGGAAGTACGATTTCATGTATGGTATGCGTGTTTAACTTTAACTACATTTTTGCTAACAATGTGATGTGCATAAATGTTATAGATCATATACAGGGCTACTTAAAATAATTTGTAAACATTGTGGAGTATCAGAGTGAATGGCTTAAAGGTGGCTTTTAATTGAGTTATGCACTTTCAAGTTGAACTATATTTAGTATACTATGTGAGTTCTTTGCATAATATAAATGAAATAACATACAGGGCCACGCAAAGAACTGGACCCATGGTTATCTAGGATCAATAATGTCTGGAAGTGTGACTTCAGTAGATTTAACCATGTTTTAGCATGAATTAAATTTGTGGCGCATATATAAAAATTTGGTGCATATAAAAATCTTCGGTAATATACAGGGCTGTACAAAAGAATTCAAGTAAGTTTCCGTATATTGGTATAAATATCTGTCTACTATGGGCTTTCAACTTATTATGGATTTTCTTACTAAACCTTTAGCATACTACGTAGAATATATATAAATCTGTAGATTAAATACAGTCTGCACAAAAGAATTGGACTATTTTTCCGCGTTTAGACGGTAATTACAAAAATTTGGTTTTCAAATGTTTTATGCCTTTTCTAAAATGCTTACTTAGAATTTTTTTTTTTTTTTTTTTTTTTTTTTTTACCTTATTAAACAGTGAAATTTCGTTAAAGATTTTTGAAAGTGTTGCATAATCTATGCTTGATGCATGATTTTTTTTCTTGTTAAACATCTATTTGTTTATTCTAAATATTAGTAGACAGCCGGGTCAAAACAGGCACACTGTTTTATTGCTGATTAGTGCTACGATATGGGCGTAACAACCTTAACCACATCCCTAAGGCTGCGTACAGACGCGAGTTTTGCCTTCATTCTCCAGTTTTCGTGGAAAATCTTTTATTCTGAATGGTTCTGCGGTTTATTCACAAAAGAATGAGGGAATCAATAATGGGTCAGGAGATAAGGAGCTCGACTCTACTTGAAGGAAGGTTCCTCTTTTGCAGGACATCAGCCCCTTTCCTGCTAAAGTCATTAAAAATGAAAAAGACCGCGTGGCCAAAACAATCGACGTCGACACTGATAACAGTTAGAAGGATGGTGCGTTCGCAGCCTTAGAGTCCTCGAGCAGTGTGCCGTCGGCTTTTTATGGGAGTTCATCTCTGTGTCCGCTTCGTGCTATTGAAAAGAATTTCCCTCCAAAGCTTTGATTTTTCACCGTCTTTTCTCTGTTTCTCAAATTAACATCTAGCCTGGTGGATCGATTTACGTAAGTAAAACACTGTTTTTTATAGCTTTCACACAATATGTTGATTCTAAGTAGAGGTGTGTGCGCCCTACTTTCCAGGAGTGCGGCCATGTTGATTTTGGTCGCTTGTTGGGGCAATACCGGCTAACCATTGTTAAGGTAAAGCCGGCTAATACTCGGTAAAGAAAAGAGAGCTAAACAGAAATAAAACAAGGGAAGAGGAAAGCCCGCAATTATTACATACCCATCATACGTACAAAACGAAACTGGGATTAGAAGAAGCTGCCAGGAAAAAGAAACAACCAAGTAAGCGCAAACTTTCCAATGTTCCAAAAAGAAAACAGTTCAGAAAAAGACAAAAATATCAAATCATATGAAGAAGAACAGGAGGAGAGTTCAGCCGAGGAAGTTCCGAAGAAAAAAAAATCGCTTCATCAGGAAGAAGAGGAGAGCTCTGATGAGAAAGATAACGACCCAAGTGACCCTTGCATATTCTTCAATGAATTCAGTCTTCACTCAACAGGTGGTGAAAGCTGGGTACAATATTCAGTCTGCAAAGGGTGGGCCCAAGAGGAGTGCGAGCAAACCGATGTTTTCCTTTGCGATATTTGTGACATGGTTGCTGGCAAAGTAAGATTAAAAATTGTTTGAAAACTTTAAAAAAACTTACTGACCCTAAAAATGCATATATGTTGTAAAATTTGATTAAAAACATATTACAATAAAGCTTTTTGTTACTGCAAATGTAAAAACATAATTTCTGATTAGTACTTGGTTTTACCCTATCACGATCGCTCGGATTTATTTCAGATGGTCCTGGAAAACGCATTTTCTCAAACAGAAAGGAATTTCCCTGTGGCAACAGATGTGGTTTTACAATAGCCCAGATGTCCCAAAGCACCTCTGCGAAGGGTGCCGATTTTCCAACCTTTTGGACTTTTGTCAAAAAAGGAAATCCGTTAGGTAACCGCTTTTATCCTATTCTTCCCTGCTGATGCTTGATATATACAAGGTGATCCAATAATCACAAAAAATCAATAATTCGAAAAGCATCGCCAGAAGCACGATGTTGTTTTCACATAAATGCACAGAAATACATGGACTTTTTAGGTGCGTTCGTAATTATATAAATACGTAGCACCTATAGTCGTCGTTCAGTCCGTCTGTCTGTCCGTCTGTCCGTCTGTCCGTCCGCATATAACAGAGCAAAAACTACCCGACCGAATGATCAGAAATTTTTAATATATAATTGCTGCAAAATTTTGTCGAGCCATTTCCAATTTTATGAAAATCGGATGTATAGTTTAATTACAGGGACAGTCAAAAGTTTTTCTTTACATTACGGCCAATGGGAAAAATTATTGCAAGTGAATTTTAATGATGTTACAGACTTCCGAATGGTCTGAAATTTTTAATATATAATTGCTGCAAAATTTTGTCGAGCCATTTCCAATTTTATGAAAATCGGATGTATAGTTTAATTACAGGGACACCCAAAAGTTTTCCGTTACATTACGGCCAAAGGGAAAAAATTATAGCAAATGCATTTTAGTGATTTTACAGCCTTCCGAATGGTCTGAAATTTTAAATATATAATTGCTGCAAACTTTTGTCGAACCATTTCAAATTTTATGAAAATCGAATGTATAGTTTAATTACAGGGACAGTCAAAAGTTTTCCGTTACATTACGGGGAATGGGGAAAATATTATTGTAAGTGCATTTTAATGATGTTACAGACTATGCACTTATGAAGCGCAAAACAATATACATTCAGTACAATATGGGGTGCAAAAAATAATTATAAAACTAGTTATAGTACGAACGCACCTCATTTGCCACGTTTGACGAGCAATTTCCAACTTGTTTTTATAGCAAGGGGAAAAATGCCATAAGAGCCACGTTTGTCACCGACAGTTAGCATTGTTACGGTCCTAAAGTAGCTGCCTGTCGCTATGTCATGAAGACGTGCAATAAACTTTGAGCGTAGAGCTCCGCTTAGAAAGTCGGTTTCTGTTAGCGGCGGCGTTATGTTCAACCACGGTATCTAGAGTTTAGTGTAAATACCATGCTTTCAGAAAAAATTGTAATGAATTGGAATGTCTCGAAACCGTTTTAGGGCAACAATCTACACATTTGAAAGGTGCAAGAAATGCAAGTCCCCACTTAAAATAAAAGTGCAATTTCTAAATGTAAGTTAAGTTTCTTAGGGCAGTCTTCAGCTACCAAAAAATCTTTAATAACTAGTACTTAGCAGTGGTCGTCAAAACATGTTTAAAAAATCCTCGATATGTAATTTTAATGTCTTATGTTTAATTTAATGCTTAAAAAATTACTGAATTTTTTTTTGGTATACCATACATTTCGGCATATAATGCGTAGGTGAAATTTGAGACTACATGTTTCTGTTTTTAGGTATACTCCCCGTATTACGCGCAACCCTTCTTCCAAAGAACTTCCATGAGATATATAGCACACTTCTCCAGAAATAATGTATATCTATTAATATTAAAAGCATGGGATGAAACAAACTTAGAAATGATTCAAAATGCGCTATATCCAACAACTTCAAGTGAACTGAAGATGTTTATATAGAGCTGGGTGACAGCGACGCTGAGGGTAAAACAGAAATCAATGATAAACCTTAAAATATAAATGAAGAAGAACATTAATACATGGAAATTATTCCAGAGAGAAACATTCGCCTTGCATACAATATTTCAAATGAAAATCAAATTTCAAATTTCAAAGTAATTGCTTAAAAGGCGCACAGGCCAACATAGTGAAAAAGATTCCAAGCCGGGACTTGAACCCGGGCCATCAGTATAGCGCATTGACGTTCTACCGACAAAACCACTTGGAACGATACCTAGCTCGGAAAATTTCTCACTATTATATGTTGGCAAGGCTACAAACGCAGCACAAGATGGAATATTTATCACGAGTCACCGACCTGGGACAAACACGAAACATAATTAAATCCAGCATCGATAGAAATTATATTAATACATGGAAATTATTCCAGAGAGAAACATTCGCCTTGCATACAATATTTCAAATGAAAATCAAATTTCAAATTTCAAAGTAATTGCTTAAAAGGCGCAAAGGCCAACATAGTGAAAAATACATAGTGTTGGCCTTTGCGCCTTTTAAGCAATTACTTTGAAATTTGATTTTCATTTGAAGAAGAGCATTACAAACTTTTTATGTTATCCGATAACGATTATCTTTAAGAGATTCACAGTTCATCACTTTTTTTGTAGCTTAGTATCTATCCTGCCTTGTCCACGCTTGAAATAAGACATTTACCCTAAGTCCAGTTTAATACAATCCGTTAAAATCAACTAGGCAGACAGCCCATATGTGGGCTATGGACAGAGAACACGTTAAGCTCCTTAGATATGCCATTTTTTAAATAAATAGCATGTTCATTAATGTAGCAATGCCATTTCTTTTGCTTGTAATTTCTTAATTTTCAATCTTTCATTTTTATACCTAGTATGTAACGCGCACTTGTAATTTTAAATAAATTTTCTTGAGTGAATCAGAAGTGCGCGTTATATGCGTTATATATATGGTAATTTTGTCACTTTAGTCTTAGCTAACTTAAGGGGGTCCGGGACACATTTTAAAATAATTTTTATTTATTGAGTTAAAATTCTGAAATTTTTTGTGATGGTTAACCTTATCATTTGTAAACAAAAATCACATGATAAAATTTCTCAGAATTTTTTAAAAAAAATTTTAATTTAAAATTTATTCAAAAAGTGGGGTAATTTAAAATCGTTATAACTTGAAATATTATTTATAGAATTTCATTTTTTTTTCATTTAAATAAACAGAAATATACAAGTTTTAATTTTGATTCAGCATTTTTAAAAATATTTATTTATAAAAAAATTAAAAATATTTAAAGAAAAAATTTCAAAAAAGTGGTGCAACTTTAAAAAAAAAATCATATTTTCAAAAGTAAATATTTTTTTCAAATATGCTGAATCAGAATTAAAGTAAAATAATTGAAAAAAGATATGGTCCAAGTTTGAACCCTGCATCTTTAACGGTTCTCGAGTTATAAGAATTTAAATAAGAGAAATGGTAAAAAAACCTATCTTGAGGAAAAACGTATTTTTACAAAAAGTCGTTTCCATGACAGCCATTGCTTGAAAGCTAGATTTTGAAAACAAACCAAAACGAAAAAATTAATATTTTTTGTTCTAATTCAGATAGAAACATGATTTAAATGTCACTTTATACAGGAAAAAACAGAGAAATGTTTTATGAAATAAAATGTTTTTGCAAAATTTGAAGATTTTTGTGTCCCTGACCCCCTTAATATTGTTGGTATTCTACGATAAATCCTTCCCTCTCCGCGCGTATACTCTTGCATCTCTTCAAAGCATTTAATTTTCGACGATATTAACCCTCATTACAGTTCCATTACAAGGTCTTTCGGACAAAGTCATCAAAACAATGATAGTAATGAAGCTGTATTTGCTAGAGTCGTATTTGATTGTGTCCTTTCCATTTACGATACAAACTCAGTCAAGTATTTCAAAAATTCTGAACAGAAGTGAGAATGAAATGCCAGGATGTGTGGAGGATGTACACCTGAACTTTATTAATATTTCCACGAAATGAAATAAAATCTATAAGTATTAGGCCATGTAGATAAAAAATATAGTTTTGTAAGGATTCAAAGAAACGTTTCTTTTTATTTAGAGAGCGATTGCTGTAAATTTGAAGATTAAACATATTTATTCATACAGAAGTTGTTCATAATTTATGGGAACGATTTTCGTAGTTAATGTCTAAGCATAAATGCCGTATTATTTGCGACCTTTTGACTCTATTGTATACCCTATACTTTTATCTATAGCTCTGAATCACAATTTCTATGACAGTAGAATTTTTCTTAGTACAGTCGTGTCACTTTTCTCCTACATCTGTTGGGCCGCTTTTCCAAGTCTTTTCAATGTCCGTGGGTGGCTTATTCGAAACGCGCGCTTTAACCTAGCTGGTACTAGATAGAAATTTATGGTGCTTCTTGATGAAGCATGGCTTTAATTAAGCAGTTGCAACAAAACTAAAGTGCAATTGTTTTTAAAATCAGTCAATGGAAGAAAAAATCCCAATGAAATGGGTTCGTGTGTGTAAAGAAAAGTTTCAGGAGATATTCATGATTGCTGATGGATTTTACTATGAAAGTAAAATTAAGCTAAAAAAAGTATGTAAATTCTCTCTATTATCAAAATACTTTAGCACCCATTTTGGAAGAAGAAATTCTAAATTTACGTCGAGAAGTTATGTACAAAGTCGAGTTTCATACCTGCGATTTCTCCGCTCACACTCACAAACCAGCTGCCGCATATTTACCAAACTATAGTTAAAAAAGGGAAAAAATGTACCCCATTTGAGGAAATGCATGTAACCTCACTTGACGCTCCCCCCCCCCCCGCACCACCTGCACTTTTCTGCATTTGGTTTCTGAAAACGAGACTTACGAAGATGCCATCCATAAACATTGAATACTTGGATAAGCCGCCGAAGCATTGTAGGAGAAAATTAGCATGACTATAACGCCTAGAAGATATAGTATGGCAACCGGTTGCTCTAAAAGTGTTAAGAAATTGAATCCGATAAATTTTCAATGATGCTGAATAATAAATGTCGATCGCAGCGACATCAGGTAGCTGAAATGTAAACATTGTATAAGGATTGAATTGGGAAAACTTTTCGGCCAATGAAGGGCTAGCAGATGTCGCTGCGATCGACATTTATCGCTCAGCATCGTTAGACATTTATCGGATTCAATTTTTACCCGACTGAAAGTAAGGGTTATGTGTTTCACGCGTATCTGTGCATGTGGATTTCTTTATATCCTCGAAACATCCCAACGGCTCGATGGATTTTAATGAATGAGGTCTCTATCAATTCGTCTTAACGGCCCGGTGGTTATAGGCTAGGTTTTGTTTTTATAAATTCAAAATGGTGGGCGTAAAATACAAAATGGCGGTAGAGAAGAAAAATTTTTTTTACGCGGCATATCATTGGATAGGTCTTTCAAAATGAAGACGATGTTTCATTGACTATTTTACAGTCAGAAGCTCCGTTTATATATTATAAAACCTGGAAGTTGTGTAGGTAGGATCTAGCTTTACTGCAACTCTAACAACTATAGACCTCATCGAAACAGTGTTTATAGACAGGAACTAACAATTAAACACAACTTAAAAGTCATCAATACAAGTAAAAAAAAAATAGGTAAGTAATATAAAAATAATATTTTAAGCCAATTCCTACTTAGGTCAATAAGAGAACTTTTTCCTCCCATTCTTCTTTCCTCTTGAGTGGCGCTTAAAATGCCTTGATCAAGAAGAGGGCTCTCCCGGTCTTAAAATACCTTGATCAAGAAGAGGGTTCTCTCGATTATTGAAAATTATTTAATTTAATTTAATCAATGAATTAATATTTGAAAAAACTGGACTAACATCAAGTGTCATCCACTAAAAGTTTAAAAAATTTTATTTGAGCTTGATTGGATGAATAATATGTATTTTATTAACTATTGAAAATTTGAACAAGATATATATAGCGAGAGTGGGAGATAATAATAGGAATTAAAAAAAAAAAAAGGTGCACATTGATGAGAAATAATTAATTATTTCGGCAGTCGGGTTTTTTGATTTTTTAAATTTAATTGTTTATTTAGCACTTTGTAAAGAATAACTGGAATAGGCGGTTGCCACACTGTATCTTATAGACGCAATAGTTTAACGGCACTAAAGGAAATTCTACTATCATGGAAATTTCGATCCAGATCTGTAGTCAAGAATCAAGATTATCGAATAGTGTCAAATTGGTCGCAAAAAACGGTATTTATGAGTATAAATTAACTGTGAAAATCGTTTTTATAAAGTGTGTACGACCTTCTGTAATTGAAGTTAATGTGTCATTTTTCTCTAACAATTGTTTTAGTGTATTAAATTTAAAAAAAAAGTTCTAAAAAAGAATGCATTAACTAAAGTAATCGTTTTATAGCGTTTCTTGGAATTACTTAATTTGGAATTCTTTTGGCAAATTTTTCATTTTCAGTTCTACAGAAAACAAAATAACATTAGTAAACAACGACAAAGATCTTTATAATTTTATTTCCTTACCAATGTCACCAAAATAAATTTTCAGTTGCGATTTTCGTCATTTATACTTGAAAGTGTAATTAAAAAATAACCAAACGGCTTTCAATTAATGTGAAAATTTCCACAGCTTTGTAGGTATACAAATAATCAGGGTTCGTAAATATCATGATATTTTCGAAAATATCAAAAATATCCGATATTTTGATATATATCCGATATTTTCGATATATATCCGATATTTTCAAAATAGAGTCAACTTACTGCTGATAATAAATTTTTTCAAGCATAATATAAATTAGAAGCTAAAACCATATTACACTTAACATGAAAACTTAATCCAATAATGTTCAAAAACTGCATTTCTCTTTTTTTTTCCCCCACTAAGAACAAAATTTAAGATCAATTAATTGAAAACCGATACAATTTGCATTATACGCTGGTATAAACTATAGGATTTGAATCAAGTTTCAAGAAAGTTTTATATGTTACAAAGCAAAATATTAAATGTAAAATAGTTTTTTTAAATTGAAGAACTTTGACAAAAATGTAAGCTTGTATTATTTTTTATTCTGTAAGCTGTTAAACAGTTTACACTCAACTAAACCAAATTCAAGAAAGACTTTTCCAATGAAGCTGTTAGCTGATTATCTAAATTACAGTTTATTTTTCAATGGCTATTCTGAATGAATTGCTCACATAATTATTAGTTATATATTTAAAGATAAAAATTAGACATAAAGCTTGGAAAGATATTTTTCTTCTTTGTCTAAAAAAGTTACTGCCAGAAACAAAAGTTCTTTATCTATAGAATGACACAGTCAATAACAGTTGAAAATTTCATTTACATTTGTTTTGATTGAAGAAAATATCAAAATTACCTTGCTCGATGATAGTTTGAAAAACAAAATATCAAACATTTTGATATTTTCGAAATAAATATCAAGAATTTGAAAATATCGAAAATATCAAAAATCTTGATATTTTAAAAATAAATATCGGATATATATCAAGATATATATCATGATATATATCCATTGATATATATCAACGAACCCTGCAAATAATAAACTAATTTTTCTTTTATTCCTTTTTACGAAATAAATAAATAAAAAACTTCGTATGTTCTTTTTAACATGCATAGTAAAATAAAGATTTTTCTTATCTATACTAATATTATAAAAAAGTAAAAACTATTTGTGTATTTGTTAGAGGTAATCTCTGGAGCTACCGAACCAACTTCAAAAAGTAATGATACCAAAATGATGGCGTTAGTCCAACTTAGAACATAGGCTATATTTTATGTCGGTGCCACTACCCCAAATAGTCCAAGAGCTGTTAAACATTTTAGGGAAGGTATTTGAGGCACCCTGAAAATTTGTGCAACACTTCTTTTGTAATGCCTGAATACAAATTTGAATGTCTGGCTGAAGGATCGTGGCCCAAAAACTGTGCCAGACACGTGTCAAGTGCTATTTTTTGACTAGCCAAAAAAGGTATTTGAGGCACGCTGAGATTGAGACAGAATAATATTTATGCCTAGAAAAAAATATTTTGAAAATGACAGACACTTTAGTCGGCCCAAAAACTGTGCCAGACATGTGTCAAGTGCCATTTTTTGACTACCCAAAAAAGGTATTTGAGGCACGCTGAGATTGAGACAGAATAATATTTATGCTTAGAAAAAAATATTTTGAAAATGACAGACACTTTAGTCGGCCCAAAAACTGTGCCAGACACGTGTCAAGTGTCATTTTTTGACTACCCAAAAAAGGTATTTGAGGCACGCTGAGATTGAGACAGAATAATATTTATGCCTAGAAAAAAATATTTTGAAAATGACAGACACTTTAGTCGGCCCAAAAACTGTGCCAGACATGTGTCAAGTGCCATTTTTTGACTACCCAAAAAAGGTATTTGAGGCACGCTGAGATTGAGACAGAATAATATTTATGCTTAGAAAAAAATATTTTGAAAATGACAGACACTTTAGTCGGCCCAAAAACTGTGCCAGACACGTGTCAAGTGTCATTTTTTGACTACCCAAAAAAGGTATTTGAGGCACGCTGAGATTGAGACAGAATAATATTTATGCTTAGAAAAAAATATTTTGTAAATGACAGACACTTTTGTTGGCACTTTTTACTTGCCAGACAACATAGAATGTTAAACGCGAGTGCCAGTAAAGCTGGACTTACGGTGCCTCGCTGAAGATCCATTTACTGACTTAACATACAAACAAAGCATCAACCGCGTTGCATCTTAAGATGAATTTCAACTGGATGCGGGCGCAATCACAACAAATCTAACTGTAATAGGCTCTCGCAAGACCACGTGACTCATAGCAAGCATGCAGTTCTGAAATTTTTGGAGTACTAATCATGTAAAGTAAGAAAAAATGTGTTATTTGTGCAAAAAGCGACGAAAAAAATCACTGTTTTTTGTGAAAAAACGCTACAAAAATGTTGTGAAGTATTGAAAATTTGGCAAAAACATTAGGTTAAAATATAAAGATATTATTTTACCATCCAATGCTAATCTGAAAGAGGGTTATCATAGACATTACTACAAAAGTTTCATCGCTTTAATGAAGAAATACGGCGACGACAACGCTTCAGGAATATCCAATGTGTCTTTTTCTTCATTAGGTATAGTATAATTTTATTTTTATTCCTTATAATAATATATTCACAAATAGCCTAAGACATTCATAGTCCTTGACTAAAACAAATCTTTTCTATCGGATAGATGAAAACACTCATTGTACGAACTATAGATTATATTTATGTATACTATTTATATCTTTTACCTGTATAGCTCAAGACAATAGCTGTAGCATCAGCTCGTCTACGAATTTATTACCTGCATGAATTTCAATAGTTGCCTCAATGAATGTAAAGAAACATTTTACACCAAATATTTTTTTAACCTCATATAATTCTAGAAACTTTTAACTAGGATGGTTTGCATAAGTGCATACCCAGAAAACTTTGGAAACTTTTATGAAAAATACTCTTTAATAAAAAACTTTGTCTACTCTATACGGAACTAGTTTAAGAAAGATTAACTTAAATAAATATACTTTTATAACTATGATTTTGTCATATATATTTATATGTACATGTAATGAAATTTAACGATCGTTTAATGACGGTTAGTACAAAATTTAAACTGATTAAAATTGCTTCAAACTGAAAGTTAAGGGCGGATTCTGAGCACTGTCAATTTGATTTCGATAGTGTTAGTGTGGGGGACAACATAAGAAAAGTATTGTTGTCATAGAAACAACGACTTATGTAATGTCGAAATGTATAATGAAATAGTTCTTAATCGGTCAGTTACTTTTAAAGTGCTCTTAAATTTATCCAGCCGGTGAAACCGTCCGAAAATTAAATATCTTCAGCAACACGCAACTTGTATATATTACATAAGCTTATAGAAAAAAATAACAAAATGTTTCATTGTTTAAGTTTAAATTCATTAAGTACCACGCATTCGAATAATCATTTAACAAGCAATTTTCAGATGTATTAAAATATTCGCGTTTGGCGAGGAAATTTTTTGCCCGCCAAATCGCGCGCGCATTCGTCTTTTAGCGCCAAATAATCGAAAATATTTTATTTTTTTAAAGGCTTTCTACTGAAATTCCGCAGCTAAATTTTACTGATACTTTAAAACACACATATGTATAATAAGCATTTAATAACCATATAAGTTTAATAAGCATTTTTAACACTTTTCAACAAAGTTAAAAAGTGTTTGTGAATTTGGTTTGCTTGTCTGTCTGTCCCTCGGTGATCTATATCTAGTAAATATAGTCCGATTGCCACGAAATTCATAGAAGAAGGGACATTGGATATTCCTGAAGCGTTGTCGTCGCCGTATTTCTTCATTAAACCGATGAAACTTTTGTAGCAATGTCTATGATAACCCTCTTTCAGATTAGCATTGGATGGTAAAATAATATATTTATATTTTAACCTATGTTTTTGCCGAATTTTCAACACCACATTTTTTTAGCGTTTTTTCACTAAAAACAGTGATTTTTTCGTCGCTTTTTGCGCAAATAACACATTTTTTTCCATGTTTACCACTCCAAAATTTTTATAACTGCATGCTTGCTATGAGTCACGTCGTCTTGCGAGAGCCTATAACAGTTAGATTTGTTGTGATTGCGCACGCATCCAGTTGAAATTCATCTTAAGATGCAACGCGGTTTACGCTTTGTTTGTATCGTAAGTCAGTAAATGGATCTTCAGCGAGGCACCGCAAGTCCAGCTTTACTGGCACTCGCGTTTAACATTCTATGTTGTCTGGCAAGTAGAAAGTGCCAACAAAAGTGTCTGTCATTTCCAAAATATTCTTTTCTAAGCATAAATATTATTCTGTCTCAGTTTCAGCGTGCCTCAAATACCTTTTTTGGGTAGTCAAAAATTGGCACCTGACACGTGTCTGGCACAGGTTTTGGGCCGACTAAAGTGTCTGTCATTTTCAAAATATTTTTTTCTAAGCATAAATATTATTCTGTCTCAATCTCAGCGTGCCTCAAATACCTTTTTTGGGTAGTCAAAAAATGGCTCTTGACACGTGTCTGGCACAGGTTTTGGGCCGACTAAAGTGTCTGTCATTTTCAAAATATTTTTTTCTAGGCATAAATATTATTCTGTCTGTATTAACGATCCTTCAGCCAGACATTCGATTTTGTATTCAGCCATTACAAAAGAAGTGTTGCACAAATTTTCAGGGTGCCTCAAATACCTACTCAAAAATGTTCAACAGCTCTCCTACTAAAAGGGGGTGCAGGAGCAAAAAACGTTCTAAAAATGCAATTTTTGTGTTACTGAAGAGCCTAGAAATATGCAATTTAGAATATTAGTTACCTGTAAGATAGATATCATCTCTAAGAACATTTGCTAAACAATTCGAAATTTAAAAGGGGTGAAAATGCACAAAAAGCGTTCTAAAAAACGTTCTAAATGGTGCTTTCTACACAATCTGAGGGAATATCAAACTGATTTAAAAAATAATGGTGTCAAAATGATGGTGACAACCCTTGCTCCAACATAGGCTATATTTTATGTCAGTGCCACTACCCCAAAGGGGGTGCAGGAGCAAAAGACTTTCTAAAAATGCGATTTTTGCGTTATTGAAGGGCCTAGAAATATGAAATTTGTAATATTAGTTACTTATTGGATATAAAGAATTTCTAGGAACAGTTCTTAAACAATTTGAAATTTAAAAAGGGTGAAAATGCGCGAAAAGAGTTCTAAAAAACGTTCTAAATGGTGGTTTCTACACAATCTCAGGAAATACCAAACCGATTTTAAAAATAATTGTGTTAAAATGATAGTGACAACCCTTGCTCTAACATAGGCTATGTTTTATGTTGGTGCCACTACCCCAAAGGAGGTGCAGGAGCAAAAAACGTTCTAAAAATGCGATTTTTGCGTTACTGAAGGGCCTAGAAATATGAAATTTGAAATATTAGTTACTTATTAGATATAAAGGATTTCCAAGAACAGTTCTTAAAAAATTCGAAATTTAAAAGGAGTGATAATGCGCGAAGAGGGTTCTAAAAAACATTATAAATGGCGATTTCTACTCAATTTTGGGAAATATCAAATTGATTTCAAAAGTAATGGTTGTAAATTGATGGTGACAGATCTTGCTCTAACATAGCCTCTGTTTTATGTTTGTATCACTACCACCTGGGGGTTGCAGGAGAAGAAAAACGTTCTAAATTGCGGTTTTTGTCCTATGGAAGCGCCTAGAATCATGAAATTTGGAATGGTAGTTACTTATAAGATATTAATGATTTCTAAGAACATTTCCTAAAAAAAAAAATCGAAATTTAAAAGGAGTGAAAATTTGCGAAAAGCGTTGTAAAAAACGTTCTAAATTGCGATTTCTATGCAATCTCAGGAAATACTGGACTAATTTCAAATATAATGGCGTAAAAATAATGGTGACAGTTCTTGCTCCAAGATAGGCTATACACTGCTCAAAAAAATTAGGGGAGCAAGCAAAAAAGGGAAGAGAATAGTGCAAGGGCATAAATGTATGGGCATAAAATGGATAGTACACGTGTATCAATGCGCAATACAGAAAAAAAGACGCAAAAAATTGTAAGGGAGCTTTTATTCTTTGAAAAGATAAAAAGAATATGAAAAGATGGTTCAGGGCAACCATTTGTTTTCATGTAAATGATAAATAAACAATTAAATTTAAAAAATCAAAAAATCCCTGCCGGCCCGGCATACAGGCCTACAGGTAGATTTCGAAGTTAAGTATACTAATTTTACTAATTTCACCAACAAAAACTAAATCATTATTAGATATAAATCCACTTTAACATTTTTATCTGTCTGCTTTTGACGAGTTTTTATTTCCTTTTTATAAAATAGCTGCTTTTATCAGAATCATGTTAAGGCGATATTAAAAAAAATATTTTCCATACTCAACAATTCGAAATTTTCTGGCACATTTTCAGATTCATTTTTAATTTAAAAAAAAAAAAATGAAACATGCTGACGTGATTTTTGAAAAGATTTATAAGCGACCTGTGTTTTATTTTTCTTTCAATTAATTAAAACTTGATTAATAAACAATTATTTTCTCAGTAGGGCAATATTTTTCGTTTCTAACACAATCGCTTCGGGAAATTCTGTTCAAAATGCCCACTTTGACATCATTTTTTGAAATATATTCTGCCTCTATCAAAAAATCGATCATTACTGTACATTTCTGAATAAGAGAATCTAGCAATTGGATGCGTTTGAGAGCAAAAATGAATTTAAAAATGAGTAAGAAAATAGACAGTTTGGATTTGAATGCACCCTTAATAAGATGATTTTTTTCTTCAACCGCTATGTATTTTTAATTTGTTTTTGCTGTAAGAATTGGCCCTATCAAAAACTTGTCTAATGCTGTCAAAATGTTGAAGACAATATTAAGAAGATATATGATAAATTCATGGAGATTTTATATCTTGTGAATTGACGGAGTTATGAAAATTTTTCTTCTTCAACCCCCTTTTTTGTTTTCGTTTTTAATTTTTTTTTTGCGGTACGAATTGGTTCTATCAAAAACTTGTGAATATAAAAGTTGTAGATAATATTAAGGAGATGTATAATAAAATTATTGGATTTGATAGCTTGAGAATTGACGAATTAAGGAATTTTTTTCTCCCAAAAACACTATTTTTTGCGCCCCTTGAGCCTATTTTAAATTTTATCAAAAATCTGTGATGCATGAATTTTTGGCGCTATTTTTAGAAGTAATAAAAACTTTAAACTGATTTGATATGTACAAAAATTAAGAAGTTATGGGGTTTTTTCGGTTTTCACAAACCCCCTTCCTATTTCGATCCCCTTTGTCCGCTTTTGCCCATTAACGAACTTGACCGAGATTTTATGTTCCTTGATTTTATGTATCAGTTTGGAAGAGATTTGCGCAGAATTGCGGAAGTTATCGTGTCCAGAAGAAAGTAATAACACAATTGCTTCGGGAAATTCCGTTCAAAATGCCCACTTTGACATCATTTTTTGAAATATATTCTGCCTCTATCAACAAATCGATCATTGCGGTACATTATATAGTTTCTGAATAAGCGAATCTACCAATTAAATGCGTTTGAGAACAAGAATGAATTTAAAAATGAGTCAGAAAATAAGCAGTTTGCATTTGAGTGCATCCTTAATGCAATCATTTTAGGTAGATTTCGTATGAAATACTACCTATTGGCGTCGTTCCTATGTTAGAATTTCTGAAAAATTTTTGCAGATCTACACCGATCATGACCCCTAGAGCCCAAAACCACCCTCGGTAAAAAACTTTATCTATCTATCTATCTATCTATCTATGCATGTATCTATCTATATATATCACTTTCTTCTGGACACGATAACTTCCACAATTCTGCACCAATCTCTTCCAAACTGATACATAAAATCAACGGGCATAAAATCTCAGTCGAGTTCGTTAATGGGCAAAATCGGACCAACGGGATGGAAATAGGGAGGGGTTTTGTGAAAACCGAAAAAACCCCATAACTTCTTAAATTTTGTACATATCGAATCAGTTTAAAGTTTTTATTACTTCTAAAAATAGGGCCAAAAATTTATGTATCACAGATTTTTGATAAAGTTAAAAATGGGCTCAAGGGGCGCAAAAAATAAGGTTTTGGGAGAAAAAAATTCATAACTTCGTCAATTCTCAAGATGTCAAATCCAATTAATTTTATCATGAATGTCCTTAACATTATCTACAACTTTTATATTCACAAGTTTTTGATAGGACCAATTTGTACCGAAAAAAAAATTAAAAACCAAAACAAAAAAGGGGGGTTGAAGAAGAAAAATTTCCATAATTCCGTCAATTCACAAGATATAAAATCCCCATGAATTTATAATATATCTTCTTAATACTGTCTACAACATCTATATAAACAAGTTTCGGATAGGACCAATTCTTACAGCAAAAACAAACTAAAAATACATAGCGGTTGAAGAAAAAAATCATCTAAGTAAGGGTGTATTCAAATCCAAACTGCTTATTTTCTGACTCATTTTACAATTCATTTTTACTCTCAAAGGCTTCCAATTGGTACCTTTTCTTACTCAGAAACTATATAATATACCTTAATGGTCAAATTTTTGATAGAGGCAGAATATATCTTAAAACATGCTGTCAAAGTGGGCCTTTTGAACCGAATTTCCCGAAGCGGATTGTGATGGAAAAATCATCGTATTAAGGGAGTATTCAAATCCAAACTGCTTATTTTATGACTTGGTATTTTCCAATTGGTAGATTCGCTTATTCAGAAACTATATAATGTATCGTAATGATCGATTTTTTGACAGGGGCAGAATATATTTCAAAAAATGATGTCAAAGTGGGCATTTTGAACGGAATTTCCCGAAGCGATTGTGTTAGAAACGAAAAATATTGTTTTACTGAGAAAATAATTGTTTATGTATCAAGTTTTAATTAATGAACGAAAATTAAAAACACAGGGCGCTTATAAATCTCTTCAAAAATCACATCAACAAGTTTCATGTTTTTCCTTTTAAAAATGAATCTGGAGTTATGCCAGAAAATTTCGAGTTGTTGAGCATGGAAATGTATTTTTTTGAATACCGCCCTAACATGATTCTGATAAAACCAGTTATTATATAAAAATGAAATAAAAACTCGTCAAAAGCGGCCAGATAAAATTATTAAAGTGGGTTTATCTCTAATCATGATTTGTTTTTGTTTGTGAAATTAGTATACTTAACTTCGAAATCTACCTCCGCCTGTTGGCCGGGCCGGCAGGGATTTTTTCCAATACAATCCGCTTTGGGAAATTCGGTTCAAAATGCCCACTTTAACAGCATTTTTTGAAATATATTCTGCCTCTATCAAAAAATCGATCATTACTGTACATTATATAGTTTCTGAGTAAGAGAATCTAGCAATTGGATGCGTTTGAGAGCAAAAATGAATTGTAGAATGGGTCAGAAAATACGCAGTTTGGATTTGAATACACCCTTACTTAGATGATTTTTTTCTTCAACCGCTATGTATTTTTAATTTGTTTCTTCTGTAAGAATTGGTCCTATCCAAAACTTGTCTATCTAGATGTTGTAGACAATATTAAGAAGGTATATGATAAATTCATGGGGATTTTATATCTTTTGAATTGACGGAGTTATGGATTTTTTACTTCTTCAACCTTACTTCCCCCTTTTTGTTTTCGTTTTTATTTTTTTTTTGCGGTACGAATTGGTCCTATCAAAAACTTGTGAATATAAAAGTTGTAGATAATATTAAGGAGATTTATAATAAAATTAATTGGAATTGATATCTTGAGAATTGACGAAGTTATGAATTTTATTCTCCCAAAAACCCTATTTTTTGCGCCCCTTGAGCCCATTTTTAACTTTATCAAAAATCTATGATACATAAAATTTTTGCCCTATTTTTAGAAGTAATAAAACTTTAAACTGATTTGATATGTACACAAATTAAGAAGCTATGGGGGTTTTCGGTTTTCACAAAACCCCTTCCTATTTCCATCCCCTTGGTCCGATTTTGCCCATTAACGGACTTGACCGAGATTTTATGCCCTTTGATTTTATGTATCAGTTTGGAAGAGATTGGTGCAGAATTAGGGAAGTTATCGTGTCCAGAA
Source organism: Maratus speciosus (assembly GCA_963932465.1). Lineage (NCBI taxonomy): Eukaryota > Metazoa > Arthropoda > Arachnida > Araneae > Salticidae > Maratus > Maratus speciosus. Next base: position 116,008,732 of record OZ010796.1, on the reverse strand, counting down.
GAAAGTGATATATATATATATATATATATATATATATATATATATATATATATATATATATATATATAGATAGATAGATATATATAAAGTTTTTTACTGAGGGTGGTTTTGGGTTCTAGGGGGTCATGATCGGTGTAGATCTGCAAAAATTTTTCAGAAATTCCAACATAGGATCTATCCTAATAGGAAGTATTTCATACGAAATCTACCTAAAAACCCGACTGCGTAAAAAGCGAACTAATTAATTATTTCTCATCAGTGTGAAACTACTTTTTTTTTCAATTCCAACTATTAGTTCACACTCTCGCTATGTATATCTTGTTCAAATTTTCAATCGTTAATAAAATACGTATTATTCATCCAATCAAGCTCAAATAATTTTTTTTTGACTTGTAGTGGATGAAACTTGATGTTAATCCAGTTTTTTTTGAAATATTAATTCATTAATTAAATTAAATTAATTAATTTTCAATAATCGAGAGAGCCCTCTTCTTGATCAAGGTATTTTAAGACCAAAAGAGTGAGCGCCACTCAAGCAAAAAGAAGAATACGAAAAAAAAATTATCTTATTGACCTAAGTAGGAATTGACTTAAAATATTTTTTTTATATTACTTGTTTAAATTACTTACCTATTTTTTTATTTACTTATATTGATGACTTTTAAGGTGTGTTTAATTGTTAGTTCTTAAATATAAACACTGTTTTGATGAGGTTTATAGATGTCTATGATGGTTAGAGTTGCAGTAAAGCTAGAGATCTACAATACATACACAACTTCCAGGTTGTATAATATTTTAATGGAGCTTTTGACTGTAAAATAGTCAATGAAACATCGTCTTTATTTTGAAAGACGAATTCAATGATATGCCACTCATTAGGGTGCGTAATTGTTTTTTCTCTACCGCCATTTTGTGTTTTACGGCCGCCATTTAGAATTTATAAAAACAAAACCTAGCCTATAACCATAGGGCTATTAAGACAAATTGATAGAGACCTCATTCATTAAAATACATCCAACCGTTGGGATGTTTCGAGGATATAAAGAAATCCACATACACAGATACGCGTGAAACACATAACCCTTCTTTTCATTCGGGTAAAAAATGTATTATTTAGAAATGATGCAAGATTTTTAATATGGCGTGTGGTCTCCTCGAACAGCTAAGACTGCTGCACACCTGTTTTCCATGGATGCGATGAGGTTATCGATAAGACTTTGGGGAATACTGTTCCACTGCTCAAGAATTGCAATCTCCAAGTCCCGGACAGAAAAAGGAGGCCTCGGTCTCGCAGCAATGCGTCGTCTGAGTATATCCCAAACATGCTCGATCGGATTTAGGTCAGGAGAGCATGCTGACCATTCCATACGCTGTATTGTTTTAGCTTCAATCATGTTTCCACAAGACGAATTGTGTGAAGTATGGCATTATCATGCATGGAAAAAAATAAATCACTAATTTCTGCAACATAAAATACGACATGAGGTCTCGGTATCTTGCCTGTATTACTCCAGACCATCAAAGTGCCATTCCGAATTATATGCAGGCCCGTACGTCCACCTATGCTGATTCCAGCCAATAGCATCAACCCACCTCGTCTGTAATGTAATCTTTCACGAACGAATGTGGGATTATTTTGAGTGCCTCTTTCTCTCCATGCCAAAACACATCAGATGTCACATCCAGACTTAATCGGGACTCGTCTGTAAACAGAATTTGACTCCAACAACGTTGCCTCCAAACTCGATGTTCAGTTCCCCAAATTCTTTGGGCCACACAGTGGCTTGAGGTCAACGCAATACAGACCATTGGCTTACGTGCATAGAGACCACCCTAATGAAGCCTATTTCGGACTGTTTGGCTAGACACCCTTCGTCCTGTAGCCAAGAACAACTGTGTTTGCAGCTGAGTAGCATTGTACGTTCCGTCTCGACGAGGTGTTAACAGGATATATCGGTCACCAGTTTCTGTGTTAACACATTTTCGACCTTGCACTCACTTGTCGATGACTATCATTCCATGTGTCTTGAAATCGATTCCACAGCCTTTAACACGTGACTTAGCCCACACGTCTTCTCATGCCCAGAAACGGTATAATACAAAATTTTGTCAAAATTGTATGAGTCATTTTTTAGATACAATTAGCTTGATCCACAGTGACCCAAAAATGACCTACAAATCGAATTTTCTCAAAATTTTGGAGTTTATACCATATAATTGAAGGATTTAACGTTAATAATATTTTCTAGCCCTTAGATTTGACAAAGTTTAGCATGTTATTTTATTTTGCGTCTCTCTATCAATTATTTTACAACAAACGATTTAAGAAATATTTGACGCATTTCATTCATGTAGGCTAAAATATTTTCCCTTTTGAAATGGCTATTACTAGATGCTTAATTTTGAAATTATATCTGCATATAATATTTATGAACTATAACAGGAATTTTTGCGCGGAATATTTTATTTCACAAGAAGACAAAATAATGCATCAAGCATAGATTATGAAACATTTTCCAACATTTTCGGAATACTTTAACAAAACTCCACCATTTGAAAAGGGTAAAATTGTAAAATTGTTCTTGTAAAATTTTGATGCATTTCATTTATGCAGACTAAAATACGTTCTCTTTTGAAATGGTCATTACTAGATGCTTAATTTTGAAATTATATCTGCACATCACATTATTTATGAACCATAGCGAAATTTTTACGCAGAATATTTTTAACAAGAACGCAAAAACATGCATCAAGCATAGATTATGAAACAGTTTCCAACACTTTCGGAATACTTTAACAAAACTTCCCCATTTAACAAGGGATGACAAAGGATGAGCGCCCAGGGAACTCCGTTTCTGAGTCAGAATATAAGTGCAATCCCGGGGGGGGGGGAATCTCCCCATTTAACAATATGGAAAACGAATAACTCATTTGAAAACTCAATTTCAGGAATTACCACCAGTAGAAGGAAAAATATCCGACTTCTTTTGTGCATCCCTGCATATGATCTATAGATTTGTGTAAATACTACATAATATGCTAAAATTTAATTCAGGTAGAATACGCATAACACAGTTTTAAATTCCCTTTCAGCAATTTCCGTCAATAAAAGGAGATGTAGTCGAAACTTCATGCCCTGCCCTGTATATGGTCTATAGATTTTACACACAGCAAGTAATTGGCAAAAAATAAGTTTTATTTAAAAACGGGTGCTACAACTTAAAACGCACTTCGAGTAATTATTGTTTTTAGACAGTCCTATAACCGATTTCTTTTGTGTATTCCTGTAAATGAACGATAAAATACTACACTGTAAAAAAAAAAAAAATCCGTTAAAATCCGGAAATTGTACTGGCAATCGAGACGCCAGTTTAACGGAATTTTATTTTAACGGAAATTTTCTCCCGTAAATTCCAGAAAAACAGAATTTTTTCTGAAATTTAAGAGAAAAAATTTCCATTAAAATACGGAAATAGTACTGGCGTCTCGATTGTCAGTACAATTTCCATACTTTAGCGGATTTTTTTTTTAAGTGTATGCACCCCCTATTCTGTAGTAAGTGTCTTGTATTACACCTCAGTGATATATATCCTTTTAAATATGTTTGAAATAGTTTTACATTATTAAAATACACCGTAAACGATTTTCCACATAGACCGTAATGTAACGGATTTTTTTTAGTGTCCCTGTAAATGAACTATAAACGCTACATGGTTCATTTCCAATACCGAACATCCCATAGTAAACATCATTAACATATATCAATTGCGAAGCAATCCGAGTATATTTACGCGAGATAGAGCACGGACAGAGAGACGGTAGATAGACAGACAGAAAAAACGAATTCATAAACAGTTTTCAACTTTTTTGGAAAGTGTTAAAAAGAAAACGTAAGAGGTATAACTCACATATCATATTCTCAATACTAGAAATTGAATAAACCGTACTTCAGGGTGTTCCAAAATGATCTTTACAACTTTGATCATGTATATTTCAGGAATTGGGATAGGTAGAAGGGTGCAGCTTGAGGCATAATGTTGAGACACACCTAAAGTTTTGTTTTTTCTTTTTTGCAGGTTAGTTAATTGACGAAAATGGCGACCCCTCCAGCAGATGACACAATGTGTGGAATGGTTGATCCAGACAAAATCTGTCACCCAGGTGAGCGTTACAACAGCACACCACCATCACGTCCGACCATCAGACAGTGGTACATGAGGTTCAAGGAAACTGGAAGTGTTATCAAAAGAAAGAGTTCTGGGCGTCCAAGCACGAGTGACGCAGATGTGGTGCTACAGATGGCGCCCACATTGAACTCTGTTAAACGGCTACCAAAACTTTAGGTGTGTGTGAACCTTATGCCGCAAGCCGCACCTTACTAACTATCCCCATTTCTGAACTATTTCTGATCAAAGTTGTAAAGATAATTTTCGAACACCCTGTATATACCGTGTATAATGCTCACTTTTCCCACATAAATTTCGCCCTAAAAAGTGAGTAAGCAGTATATATGAAATATTTCGCTTAGTCACTGTATACAACACATAGATATTGTAAAAAAGTGGGTAGATATATGAGAAGTAAGTAAAATAATTAAAAGTAATTGTGCTGCCATGCGCCGGAATTGTATAGATTATGAACAAATTTACATTACCGATTTTGGGTGTATCAATAAATATTTTAAAAGAAATATGTTAATGAGATAAAAGTACGCGTTAAAGAAATTTTAGCATTAAATTTTCTGTTATTTTAATAAGGGGGCAGAATATACGTGAGTGAATACAATAATTTAAGTTTGATTTTTAATATTTGTGTGTCAGGAATTTTAAAGAATTTTTCTTAAAATTTCGGGATTTTCTGCGTTATTATACAAGTAATGCCAGTCATATTCACCTTATTTAATGAGAGCTTAAATAAAGTGAGTTACACTATTCCAAAAAAGTGGTGGAAATCTAACAATCTGAATTTAAAAATGTAGCGGATTCGCAACACTGCCTTATACATGATATATGCATTTTTAAATTTTTTCCCTATCAGAAACAGGGTGCGTATTACATAAGATTAAATACGATAGTGTGCATGAATATTTTTCTCGTATAGATATAAATTGTCATTCAGTTTTGATTTTCGAAAATGTCACGCTATAAATATAAAATATTTTCTGGATTTCCACATTCCAGTTATTTGTCCTTTTATTGTTTTAGTCAATGCCGAATCTATTTTCATGGGAAGCGAACGAAAAAAGAATTATAAAATGACGAATAAAAATTCATCCCGAATCCGTACTTTTTCTCTTTATCGTCTGTTGCAAATTTAAACATGTCGGAAATTTAACGTCAAACATGGCAGGTGCGCGCAAAACGCGTTCGTACTGTAACTGGTTTTATAAATATTCAGAACTTGGTGCAATAGCTGTTGCACTCTTATGCAAAAATGTATGAATGTAAAATTTATTACGATTATATATAGGGTAAAGTGCCCATATTTCGTCCCCTCTCCTAATTTCGTCCCCCTTAACTTCTCCGCTTTGGCGAAAGTGGTGCCACTTATGACGCAAGGTACAGGGGACGGAAGGTGAAAGGGGTCAGTGTTGAAAGTTTCGTTCGCCAACTCGCACACATAAATTAAAGACGGCAAATTTCCTATTTTTAGAAGACCTGAGTTCTTATTACGTCGTTTGTAGAACATTATTTACTGTACTGTAAGTATTTATTTCTTATTCATTGCATGTATTTTATGTAGGTAAGATGCTGACAGTAGCATATAGTGAGTTTTAGGACGCTCAGTTCATCTTACGGGAATTGAAGATCCGTCATATTGTGAAGTAGCGTGGTCCCAATTTCGTCCCCCTTGCAGTTCTTATTTTCGTCCCTTGGAAGAAATTAGGAATGCTTTTCCATGACATTTGTTTAAATTTTTCCTCATGTTTGGATGGCTAATGCATAGTTGCCAATCTCCCGATTTTTTGGATACCAGTAAAATCTTACAAAAATGTTTTCTTTATTTCATTGCGTTAAAACTGCGATTGCATAAAGCAAGTATTTCTGCATAAAAATATTGGTATGAAAAAAATCGGGAGGTTGGCAACTGTGAACGTTTCGTTATGTTATTCTTCCACTGATAATTATTGCATTTGGGCGATTCTCAAAAGGTGGGCACTGGACACACGTCATAACGTTAAGCCTTTCAAACATAACTTTAATTATCATTGACTTTATTATTTTTTTTACACTGAGTTTTTAATTCTATTCAGAGACAGAAAATGACATAATTTATTGTAAAAGCTTTGTATAAATATCTTAAAATTTTATTATTTTATGCTAAAGAGGCCAATTTTGGACATTGATAACGTTAACTGCTCCAATGTACCACCAAGAAAAAGAGTTTTAACTTTTTCCAGGTGGTTCTAATGGTAAACAACGAATGCATAAAGGAAACGGATGATTTTTTGATAATTTCTTTAAGAGATGGCAGGCTGATTTATTGCTTTTTTGAAAATAGAAGGACTTTTCTATAAAGAATTTTTCTGTATTTTGTTATGTCCGAAAGTAACGTACGTAACAAAGCATTTGATTTTATTATTATTATTACTGGATAACAAAAAGTTAATTAATACATATATATATGTATACATGCACATTTACTACATTCTTAGCCTTAAGAATTTTTTAAATACTAAGAGCAACGTCCAAAATCTCTACCGTACGTGCGAAAAAATGTCCAAAATTTGTAACGTACACAACTGCTAATTAAATGCTTTAATCATTAATTTTCCAGAATAGTTGCTGTCTTTTAATGTTTGTGTATAATTTTGTAGACATACTATTAAAAATATTTATATATTATATTTATAGACAAAATACTATACTATTAAAAAAAATTGGCCTTAAATTTGAAAATTTTAAAAATTACATATAGTTAACGTTTAATGATCCCACCTTTTGAGAATCTCCCATTTCTATGTGCTTTACTTTAATGTAAATTAAATTACTTACTCAATTAGAAATAAATTTTGATTTAGTTATAAGCTAAGCCTCGGCGTATTGGATTTTTTGGTGGGACGGAATTAGGACCGTTTTTTTTTCTTTTGCATTTTTTAGATACCTTTGGAAAGACAATTTTTAGCATTGTTGAAATTTTTTGTACAATATTTGCCTATGTTTCTATGTGCGTTGGTAGTTAGTCTATGTAAAATCGAAATTTGGTACATTTTCACTGAAAATTACAACTTCCAAGGGCCTAAAATTGACTGGAGGACGATAATAGGGCACCTTACCCTATATATATATATATAGCTCTATCAAAAACTAAATTCATAATAAAAAAGAAAAAGATTAGCAGCAGAACTAATTTTTCGAGTTCTGCTGCTAATCTTTTTTTTTTATTATAAATTAAACTATGTTTTAAACAGTAATAAGAATTTTGCAGTTTTAAGGTATATCGATGATTTAATAATCTTCGATGACAAACTCTTGGTATCGATTAACGATATCTATCCTCCATGTTTAAAATTAAATAGGGCTTCTGATGATAGTTTGCATGTTAATTTTTTGGATTTAGATCTATTAATTAAAGATAATAATATATTAGTCAAACTTTTTGATAAACGGGATTTTTTAATTTTGATACTCAATCAATGCCACACTGGTTTTCAAATTTAAGTAAAAGGGTTTTCATCAACGTTATTTTAAGGCAAGTTTACAGATTTTATAGGATTTGTAGCAGTAAAGAATTTCTGAGTTCGCAGATTTTTAAATTTGCTGCTAATCTTTTTTACAATAATTTATTTCTATATCAGTTTATTTTTCATTATGTAAATCAGCTTAAAAAAGTTTTCTGAAGTGGCAACAGCTAAGCGGCCAAACACCGTAATGGATGCCGAGGGAACTGCTTGAGTATATGAAGAATGTGGAATAAATTCTTTTTAAGAATGTCTGTATTTTGAGGAATTTCAAGTTGGACCTGAAGTGAACTGGAATGGAATTTATGAATATAAAGATGACGGAAAGACAAGTCTGGTTGACGCTGGTCTAGCTGGGATTATGGCCTTGCAACTCCTGCTGTTAGAGGGATGATGTGGAGTGTAGTTTATATTTTAAAGGTATCAGTTTTTCAAGTCTTCACGGGTCAAGGTGGGGATATGGCCTTCTCACATGTTCAATGTTTTTAGTTACTTGATGATTTAGTTTTATAAGAATTTTTATTTTATTATGTTTTATAAGTTAAATTCAGTTCTACTGATTTTGAATTGATTGGTTGTTTATGTTTTTAAAGCAGTTTTGTTTTGTTAAGTTTTTAGAAGTTTAAGTTTCTTTGATGATTTTTTACACTTTTGGAGTATCGGGGTTGGCCATATCTTACGAAACCTGTGAGGATTCAATTTCTATTTTGGTACCTGTTTTTTGACTCCTCCCACTTTCAGACGAGCAAGGAATTGTTTGTTTATTGTTTTTTTGTTATAAATGTTCATTGGTTATATTGTTATGTTTTGCACCCTCTTTTTCATAAATTTCATAATTCATATACTTTTGATAGAGCTATATTTACTTAGTGCATATAAGAAGCTGCGTTGCGCCTGATGCACTGGGATGTTTTATTACATCTTTTTAAAAGCATTTTATATATGTATATATATATATATATATATATATATTAAATTCAGTAATACGGAACTAATAGGACTCCATCTTGAATAGGACGTAATCTCCATGGCAACCTAGAATCATTACCTATCATGGGATACCATTGAATTAATTACGTATAATAGGATTTAATAGAATGAAGAAAACTTTTATTGATATATTTTAAGTTTTGATTCGATTTTCATAAAATTTGAAAGGACTCGACAAAATTCTGAAATGATTATATATATTAAATTTCAAACCATTCGCTTGGGTAGTTTTTGCGCTGTTATATGCGGACAGACGGACGGACTAGACGACGGCTACAAGTACTGCGACACAAGTACTTGTACTAGTGCGAGTACAAGTAATTACGAATGCACCTAAAAATCAGGAACAACAACTAGGGGATCCAACCTGGTTTTCCTGTGTCACAGAATATAGGTGAAAATCATTTTTTTAAAATGAACTCTCTGAACTGAATGAAAACTCTGATAGATTTTGTTACACTTAATATGTACACTGGCCTCCAAAAGTTAAGGAACAGGGACTGCATGCTTTCGATTGTACACGGTTTGTCGAATATCTACCAAAATTATTGGCGAATTGTTCTTGAACGTCTGGGATATAAAGAACATTTTTTACTTCATATTTCTCGGTGAAGATTTAGTCGGGAGGTCAATTAGGGGGCTAATAATAAATTTAATAATAAAACAATATTTGCGATCACCTATGTAACAGAAAACGCTGAAAATCGTTTGTCACTATGTTAAATGACTATTTGGATACTGTTTAACGTTTGTGTGCATTTATGTAAGTATAGCACTCATATTTCTGAAGATGTTATTGTGTCTGTAAAAAATTCAAAAGTTTTTTGTTTATAGCATACAGAGTTTTGAATTAAATTTAACACAGCTTTCCGAAACCTAAGAAAGAACAGTAGCAACAGTATACTGCAATTAAAATATGAATAAATTGTATATCTGATGAGATATGAGCATTTTTGTGAAATATTTTTCAACTCGAATGCGTGGTAGATTTCAATATTTTTATTTCATAATTTGGTAATTAGCTATTTTGGGCAACTTCTATAAAAATTCCAGTCAAATATTGTGAAAACTCAGAAAGGTATAGTTAGCTCATTGAAAAATCCCTTACAATAAAACTATTTTTAGAAAGTAACTCTCCATATCGCTCCATTTTATTTTATTTTCATTTGAACAGAAAGCTGTGGCGGTCGAATTAAATGTCTGTGGGAAAACAACTTAATATTTAAAAGGTTAGGCTGAATTCACAATTTTTAGCTGGTGAGTATTTAAAGTATTAAGTTTATTTAATTGTGAGGGAAAACACATGTAGCTAGTATATATTTAAGTATTAAATTAAATTTTAAACTCGGGGTCACGCGCAGGGGGGGGGGGGGGGGGGTTGGAGGGACTTAATAGGCAATATATAACAGAACACTGTTATATGCACATTCACGCATATTATTAAATACAATTGTCTGAGTAGAAGTATGTGTGTTTGTGATTATGGAACTAATAATATTTTTTGATTCATGTCTATATTAATAGCTTAAAACTTTACTTGGGAGAGTTTCGTTCTGGGATAAAACTTGAGAAAAGACCGAAATTATGTTTCAGTTCGGTTTCGGCCTCAGAAATTTGTTTCGGTCGATCTCAAATTGGTACCTAGTTAGTACCCAACAAACACAGAACTAGTAAGCTACTGACGGCTACATTACGAAACCGCTTCCAAACCCTGTTTCGAAACTGAAAGTGTGCTCAGAAAAAAAAAGGAACTAGGGATGATTTATCTCGTTTTCTACATTTGTTTTTTGACATTTTTTACAAAGTCTTTTACATCGAGGGTATCTCCTTAATTCCGTTTAAGTCGAGTTAGTTACAACCATGAATGTGATGCCTATGTATAGTAAAAAGGATATTCGCAACACGATGAGGGTCTTCGCAGCTCCTCCTAGCGCCTAACTGCAGATTTGGGTTTTTATCTCAAAAACAGCACGGGATACGAGAAAATAATCAATTCCAAAATTGTAAAAAGTCTTCGATTTAATATAAAAATAGCTATTTTAGAAGCACCTAAATGTGATTTTTTATGTCCAGCCACAGCTTCAATACGCCACTAATTGCATTAAAAGTGTGGCATTATAAGGCGTGTGCACCTTTACTAATAATTCTAACACATGTAAGCAAGGTCAGTTTGTTTAAATAAGGAAATCAAGTTAAGAATGCTCAATGTGTCCACCATCAGCAGCAATGCATCACGATTCATATTCTGCACGTGTCCAGATGGTGGGCGCACTGGGTGTACATTCCTTGTTAAAATAAATTGTACCTTGCTTAATTGTCTTAGTTTTATTTAAAATTTTGCATCTGCTTTAAAATACGACAATTCTGTATGCAATTAGAGGATTGTATAACCTTTAACTGATGTTACCGGTCTCTCAGACCACGGCGTTTTTCAATTTTTATGGTTTAACTTGCAATTTTCCGTTTAACTACAAACACTACCGAAATTTTACTCCGTTTGGAACTTTAGTACTATCACCAGAGACTTTTGAATAGTTCAATTTTAATTATAACAGTCCTGTGCAAAAAGTTTAGTACAAAATCACCATCCTGCGAGTTAATTGTGCCTTTTATTCATCTTTTGATGGGGCGGTCTCACAGACCGCTCCACACTAGTTATATGACAATTTCTGTGACACCAATTAAAGGTAAATATAGCGATTGGGCATAAAAAAAATTACATTTCGTTGCTTAAGTTATTTTTATCTGTAAACACATCCCTTCATACTAAATCGATGACATTATACAACTTTGTAATTGACTTTGTAACCTCGAACAGTGTTTGAGATAAGGACATTAACTCTCCAGTTTGCCGCTAAGGGACAATGCCAGGTATCTCATCGTGCGGTTCATCAGTTATTTGAGAAGAAACGGAATTGAGGAAACACTCTGTTTAATGCATATTAATTATGAAATAAGTATAATTGTAGTGATGCGCAGATAGGTACTATTTGACTGTGTTTTTTTTAGCGTTCCGTGTCTCACTGTGTACCAAACTGATTTGTTGAAAAAAATTTTGTGCATTTTCTTCTTCGGCTTTGCTAGAGTTAACGATTTGAATTAAGTGGAGAAAAAGTGCAGCATATGTATGATATTCCAAACGAAATGACGCATAGCAAGTGTTCTTTATACTTTTTACGCACAAGGTCCAGTGGAAATAAGATTTAGTTTTTGAAATGGTAAACTTCTATGACTGAAATAAAAATTTAGATAGTATTTTTATTTATTAACTAAATAACTAATTAACTAATTAATAATTTATATTTTTAGTAATTTTTTTACATTATAATTTGACCGAATTAAATTTAAATTAGACAACTATTCTTTAAAAAATTCACAATTTTTATTAAATTAAAAGGATCAGGGTCCATAAGCCACGTTTTTTGGCCCATGAAATAGACTAAAATTCGATTATGTTATACTGACTTAATTATTTCACTTTTTAATATTCGAAGGTATATATTGTACGATTTTAACAATAGTTTTTGTAGTTTGTTCGGATTTATATGACTTACACAAGCTCAAAGTCCGTATAATTCGTAGTTTTGATGAAAAATATCCAATTTCTGCTATTTTTACCTCAATTTACTATTTTTAATATTTTACTGTGAGCGCAGCTTTACAACCCTTTTATTTTAAATCCGAACAAAATACAAAAAATATTGTTAAAATCGTACAATATAGTATACCTTCTAATATTAAAAAGTGAAATATTTAAGTAAGTATAACATAATCGAATTTTAGTCTATTTTATGCGCCAAAAACGCTGCTTATGAACCCTGATCCTTTTCGCAAATCGGTACCAATCCGTCGATTACGGGTTCAGTAAAGGCTTTAATGCAAGGGGTTAGACAACAAGCGTGCCATAAGCGCAATGAATGTTTTAGTGTTGTACAAGGTGGCTGTTGATATATGGATGCTCAGAAATCCATGCACAACAATGCCATATGCAAATTTGTGAATGCGTCAGCGAAGCAGATAAACAAACAGCTCTGTCTCATTGTTTACTAAATGTGGTATACAGCGAAGCAAATTTTAATGGTATTTTAACTGATTTTTTCAAATCTTTCTATTCACGTGTAATAGTAAAATCGGTATGCAAGATGTTTCTAATAAGCAGATTTATATATGCAATGGCTAAAAACTCGTCAGTCGATTATTTAATTCTTAATTTAGAAACTTTGAAGGACCAAAATAGATGGATTGAAATTTCGAATTTGCTAATAAGTTTTAACATTGTATTCAATTCAACTTTGAAAGGGAAATAACTCCTATTCGAATTATCCAATAATTAAATATTATAATAAACAATATAATTGAATAAACATTCATTATATAAATAAACTGAATCCAGGCAATTCAAATTTTCGAATTTCTATAAAAACCCAATAATGCTGTTTCAAAATAAAATTTGGATGTGTTCGGGCATTTTGTTTTCAAAATGTAATCTATTATTATAATTTGACTTGTTTCAGCATTTTTAAAAGATGATTTAATGAAAATAGCTACATTCAAATTGGTTTTTACAAAAAAGTAAACACACAAAGTGCACAAACAAGAAAAAATCTGAATTGATTTTAAACTGATATAGGTTAGTATAATCACTTTAAATATGCAATAAAACCTATTCAAATAAGATTTTGTAACTGAAACTAGACTTATTATTGAAATTTTCGTCATAGTCCAAAGTGATTACAAGCAAACATTTGTATATCGATTTATTGCCTTCAATTAATTTTTGATTGTAAGGACGAATGTTTAAGTAATCATTTTTTTTCGTATTGGATTCTGTTATTCAAATTGAAAGGTAACGATTATTTTCAGTTCTCCAGCAATTGATGTACTTTTTGAATACTACAGCTTTTACCTATTCTTTACCTTTGAAAAGGGCATTGATTTTCTAACCCATTTACTCATAGTTTCGTTATTTCATTATGAACTTTACTTTGTAATTGGCATCATCATATGATTTTTTTTTATCGACGTAAACGACTGTTTGTTTACTACAGATAAATAAATATTTACTTGTGTCTAAATGCCACTAAGTTATCTATGACCTTTTCTTTTCTTAGACCCTTCCCGTTGTATCACAAGTAAACATTTCAAAATTAAATAATAAAAAACAAATTTGAACATATTTTTTTTCAAGAGGATTCCTTTTAAGTAGTTACAGAATAGTTATAAGGGTGGGATCCCTTACAAAAGTTTTGTATAGAATTCTTTAAAAAAATTATAGAAAAAGTCAGAATCATATAGAATTATGACCCGTTTTTCTATAGCTAGTTTAACTAAAAGTTATAGAAATATCTGCAGAAGTTTAATAGAAATGTCTCTAGAGTTTCTGTAAAAATAACTATAGAAATTATATAGAGTTTCTATAAAGATATTCGAATATAGTCTATAAAAAATTTGAATATCGGTCAGTTGGTCACCCTCCCAAGTACTAACGCTGTTCGGTTCTACTTCGGCGATGATCGATTTTGAACGAGTACTTCCATCTTGATATGTCTGTTGACAGTTTGTTGACTCTTATTATGCTATTTCAACTTTGTTTCTTTTGTGATTTGCGTTCCCAATCATAAAACCCGTATGGAATTTACGCGGAATTTCAAACTGCGTGAATTAGAAAACCGAAGCCATTTGTTACTTAAAAAACAGATTTAAGGGTTGAAAAAAAAGTCCGTTAAAATAAAGAATTTATTTATTTATTGATTTACTTATTTATTTTGTTGGTGGTGTTTAAAAGAATTAATGAATGAGAAACAAACTAATTAACCATCATTTGAATCAGTAATTCAACAGATATATTATTTCATTAACAATTGAATCACAATCTATTAGAATTAAATTAAATTATAATCATATTAACTATATAGAGTACTATTACCGTATATCCTGGCGTATAACACGCACCACTAATTTGAGAGCATATATTTTCATTTCAAACATATACTTCCGTATAACACGCATCAAGTTTTCCCCACTAAAACAAACTAGAAATATCTTTTCTTTGCGACATGCGAGGGCGATCGTTTCCAATTTGCTCAATTCCTATCCTTTGGAATCTAAATAACTGGTGCTCCAAAAATCTGATTTGCGACAGGTCCTGTCTATTGTGTGCTCAAACTTCTTTCTCCGCAACTGCCCGAATGCGCTAATCTGACCAAGACAAAATTCCCATTTTACACGTCATTCTTCATTCAGTCGAAGCCGCAAACTTTCAATTGTATTGATCCTGAAGCCTATCAAACCAGTTCTTCGTCATACAGTTTGCCTTCGGTAAAGCGAAATAAATACACTTCTGGATTTAAATGCAAAGTAATAGCATTAAAAAAACTGTTAATCGCACTGCAGCTAATATCGCTCACTCGCAAGAAAAGTGACACATCTCGCAAAAATTCATTTTGCGTTTTATTCCACTAATAGGTTTGTCATATATGTGTATTACTACATAAATAGTTTCACAAGTGTAGTTATACGGAAATTCCCTTTATTATGTTATATGTCCATTTGTGACCACAGAAGAGAGGTGGATTGTGTAAGGAGGTAAAATTACCCAACCCTTCAAACCCCATCCTACGTCTTCATTCTTAAGGGTTTTAAGCTTTTATGCACGTTTTTATTCCTGCATGCAGAGCTAAGTGCTGAAATTTCATTTCATAGTAAAATTATGCAAACTTTCTTTTGCCTCTCCTGTGAAATTTACTTTCGTCGAGATGTGTCACTTTTCTTGCAAGTGAGCGATATGTTCGGAGTTAATGTGAGTTATGATCGTGAGTGGAAAAAGATGGATGCTGCGATTCAAAATAATGCATTCAAATCAAAAATGTGCACTGCACACAGGTATTACAAATTGGTCCTATTTTAGAGGAAAATGCTGCCTGGATATTGAAAAATCACCAAAATAGACTAATAGTAACAAGAAACAGTGGTCGTTTATTTGCTTTACAATGGGCAAAAAGAATCCCAGTGAAAATGAAAACTTTAACACGTTCACGCCGGCGCGGTGGGTCACACTCGACAATCTCAGAGTTGTCAAGTCTCCGGCTTTTTTTCACACCACTGTTATTTTAGAGAAAATGTTGTTCCTTTAAATCTCCCAATTATTCTAATTAAATAAAACAACATTTTCTGTATTAAAATACTGGTATCCAAAAAGCCGGAGACTTTGCAGATCTGAGACAGTCGAGTGTGACCCACCGCACCGGCATGAACGTGTTAAGGTAACAATGAGTTGGTGCGATCTATTTATGAATCGCAAAAATTTCGTTTTCCGCCAAAATACAGAAGTTACCCAAAAGCTTCTAAAAGATTTAGAATAAAACTGTTTCCAGAAGTTTGTCATTGATAAAATAAAGGAGAAAAACTATGATTTGTCTCAAATTAGGAATATGGACGAAACGCCAGTGATATTCGAAATAATCGGAAACAAAAATGTAGAAATAAAAGGAGTAATAAAAACTGTTTCATTTTAAGCTACGGTATACAAAAAATCACACTTCACAGTGACTCTTTCTTGCTTAGCTGTAGGTACCAAATTATAACCAATGGTAATTTTCAAACGAAAAACAAAGCTAATTGCTAATTTTCCAAATGACATTTTTGTTCATGTCCATGAGGGGTTAACATTATGGATAAAAAATGTTTGGGAAAATCCTCCAGGAGCTTTAAGAAAACCAGAAAATCTCTTAGTTTCTTATGTTTAAATTCCATAGAGCAGATTGAATTAAAAAGAGAATAAATGAATCTAATACAGATTTGGCACTAATTCCAGCTGGGCTGATTTCGCTAGTTCAACCATTAGATGTTTCCATAAAGAAACCTTTCAAAGAAAGGTAAATGTCGCAGTGAAACACATGGATGCTAGAAGGAGAAAAAACATTTACGTAAGAAGTAAATATGCGGCATGCTTAATGAACGCAAATGGTTTAATGGATTATAACATCATGGAATGATCATGAATGGAAATCAAACCGGAAATAACTGTAAATCATTTTAAAAATGTGGAATATCCAATGAACTTGACGGTACCGAGGATGACTATTTGTGGCTAGATAACAGCGACAGCGGGGATAAAATTCATGAAATCGATAGTGGGGAAGACGATGACATTCCCGAAAATATAAATCAGGACGATCACAACAAACTTTTCATGTTATCTGATAAGGAAGATTAAGTTCGTTAGAAAATATATATTGCAAGTCTCCTTGTTTATATTGATATATAAATGCATTTAAATATACCTCTAAAAATTTGGAATATGTTCTTCTTGTGCTTTTACATCAACCATTTTATATTCGGTGTATAACACGCACACGGAAAAATGAAGGGATTTTTGAGTTAAAAGTGCGTGTTACACTTCGAGATATACGGTATATTAAACTTATATTATATTACAAATTTCATTATTTTTTAATTTTTTAATATGTAGGTGTAAATAAATTAGCTGCTCACATAAATTTTAAAAGACCAATATTTATTTATTTATTTATTTATTTATTTATTTATAAAAAAACAAAAAAAATCTATACAATCATTAGTCTATAGAAATTCTGTAAGGTTTATGTAATCTATAGAAAATTTTCTATAGAAAAAAATTCTACAGAACTTCTATGAATTGTATAGACACATTTTCTTTAGAAAAATTATTCTATACAACTCTTCAAAACTCTATAGAAATAGTATTATATAAAAATTCTATTGTATAGAAACATTTTAATCATTTTCTTTATAAAAAGTTTTCCACAGAACTCTTCAAAACTCTACAGAAATACTATTCTATATAAAGGCTAATCTATAGAAACATTTTCTTTAGAAAAAATATTCTACACATCTCTTCAAAACTCTAGAGAAATATTATTCTATAGAAAGGTTATTCTATAGAACTTGTAAAGAATTCTATAGAGTTCCACACAGCTATGTGACTATTTTCGTAAGGGAAAGAACAATATAATTACTGGGAGGTCGTGAATTTTCTCCCCCCCCAAATAAAAAGTAATTCTACAAAATGGTACTTTTTCTCATGTGTACATTAATTTTGATAAAATGATGCTTCATCAAGGTATGCAATACTCCAGCAAAGATATGACGTCTTCTCAAAACTGAGGGCTTGGTTTTACCCTGTTATGTAAAGCTGTTGAAGAAAGTGAGTTGAGAATATTTTTCTTTATATGTATAAAACATATAAAAGATAATAAATGAATTACCGTCTGTAATACGTAGTGTTTTAACAAAAAATTACCGAAATTTGGAGTAAATTCGAAATGTTACTTTATTCTTCAGTAAAGCTCACTGCCTTTATCAGAAGATTTTTTTTTTTTTGTCGAGATTTCGTTTTTCATAATGTTTCTATTAAAGTTTTAGGAAAATTCCTACATATTTTCGTATTAAAATTAATTAAACAGCCAAAACTGAGGTGACGGATAGCAGGTCAATTTAAAATCGGATTCATCTTGACTTATATTTTGCATTTACAACGATTTATAATAATAATAAAATAAAATCGAATCGTCAGTATTACCAGTAAGGTGTTTAGGTAACAAAATTCAAACTCGGAATAATGATTTCGGATAAGTACTTAATAATATTTTGCAAAATGCACAGGCTGAGATTAAATAAAGCGAAATTTTCTATTCGAACAATGTTTGGAAATTTACATAAGCGGTAATCAGGCTCTGAAAATGCACCTTAACAATGTTCAAATAGCTATTTTATAACTGATTAGCATGATCCTCAATACACTATTGCATCATTTGGAGTAAAAGTTTGGATATTTCAAAGAATTTCTTTAATATACAGAGTAGAATAAAGACGATAGGTTGGAAGAAGTTTGCTTCCAGTAATTCATATGTAAAAGGGTTAATATTGGACTACCTACTGTAAAAAGATTTTGTTAGTATGAACTGTATATGGAATCTTCATTGAACTAAATGATGTTACATAAAGATATCTTTCTATACACTGATTGTGAAAGAAATCACACGAGTTGTAATTTTTTGAACTGAGTGAAAAAGTGTCCGGTATCGGAGTCGAACACAGTACATGTGGATTGCATTGTTAAGGATCTACTACTTGAGCTACCTGGGAGATAACCGCGCCATTGCAATTCACATTTTTACAGCTGGAAAAAATTGAAACTCGAGTGAATATTTTATACCGTCTGTGAATTTCGCCCTTTTGTCACATTGCCGCAAAACTGTCGTGCAAATGCAGAAAAGGTTTGGAATCCACTTTGCGATATAGTTAGTAGTAAAACCATTTCATGGGTAAAAATAAGTATGATTTATACGAATGAGATACGAATGGGATATGTAACATCATAGGGCTGCCGACGGCGACTATGTTTTAATTCTATTTCGCACCACTTTTTGAAAACAAAAGTCTTTTACATATGCTTTGACAACATTTGCAAGAGAAATATACTACAACATATATATTTTTAAAATAGTGGTGGGAACAGAATATAAAAATAGCCGCCTGTGAAAGCCCTGCATCATTGATATAAGAAATGATTTCTATTTTAATTTCCAGGATATTGGGATTTAAAAAAAATGTAATGCTTATAACCGGCACTTGAATATAATCATATGAGTACCAATACACTAAAAAAACGTATATATTCTTTCTTATGTCAACAATTTCTATGCGCATATAAATTGAGAAATGATTAATGAGGTATCGTGCGAAAGGTTTTTGAACAGCTTTTGTCATAGTAGAGTCCCATTTCGTCAAAACAGCATGTTTATTAAAAATTTGCAGTTAATTAAAAAAAAAAAAAAAAAACGTTTTAGGAAATAGTCTTAAAGATTGCAACGCCTGACACAGATCCACTACTGAATTGTAAATTGTAAAGTAAACTAAAGGTGAATATTCATCGTATTTAGAAGCAAAATACAAGTAAGTCTCAAAATTGAGCATACAAAACTCACTATTTTATTAACGATCTAAATTAATAATATTGATCTTTTTTTTTTTTGCCTAATCCCCTTAATGTCCATAATAGAATAAAGATGATAAATTGGAAGAGGTTTCCATCAATTCAGCTGTAACAGCTTAACAGAAGGATTGCCGTTAGTAAAAAGATTTTCTTAGTATTAACTACAAATGAAATCCAAATTAAACTAAATGATGTTATTTAAAAATATTTTACATAACTCTTTATTATTTTCAATACAATCATACTGGTTGGAAAAGAAATTCATGATGATGACAAAGAAATGAACGATAATATATACATTAAGAAATATATACACTCTAAAATTAGGAGGATTGAAAAGTTCATTCTTTGAAAGAGTGACAGGCATTTTCACTCTTTTTGGAGTAAATTTTATAAAAGTACACTCCTTAAAGAGTGGAATTTTCCAATCCCTAGAAAGGAGTGAAATATTTCACTACATTGTCGAGAGTGAAATATGTCACTCCGTTGCCGAGAGTGAAATATCTCACTCCGCTGACGAGAATGAAAGCCTGGCATTATACACTTAAAAAAATTCCGTTTAAATTTGAACCAATATGTGGAGTAAAATAATGAAAAGCACCAAAATATGTCACTTCTTAATTTTCAAAAACTCCATTTCATAATGTAACCTTGAAAATTACGTACTAAAACGCACTCCTTTTCAAAAGTGAATAGTCACTCCTCTGAAAGAATGACTATTCACTCTAAGTAGGAGTGAGTATTGTATGGGTATTAATAATCAGCCAGTCAGAACAGTCTTGTATACGATTTTTTTTTTAAAGATTAGAGAAAGACGTCCGCCATTTTAGAATAAAAATATACGGATATTATTAAAGTGATTATATATGGAACATTTTATCTTTATATAAAATGACATGTAATTAATTAATAAAGGATACAGAATGACAAAATATTCTCACCGAGAATTTGAAATAGTTTTGCGGTTTCAAATTTCTACAGTTTTCCCCGAGCGCGGAGTGAATAGTCCCTCCTTTTTATTTAGAGTGTAAGACTAAAAAAGGAAAATAAATATGGAATTCTCATTCATTTACGATAATATACGCATTAAGAAATATATAAGACTAAACTAGTCGTTGGAGGACACCGTAATACTTACCCATCATGGATATGCATAATATAAAATATGAAAATAAAACATGTGTAAATTATTTATAAAATGCATATCCAGGGATAAGTAAGGTTACTGAAATTTAATAGACTTTTACGCACTATTACGTTCTAAGTACATATCAAATTTCAAGCCTCTATCTCAATTTGTTCGGTAGATAGAGTGTTTAAAATCGTGGCTTGATGACGTCCTAAACTGTATTACTGAATTGCGTAAAAGAAATATCCTTATAACTCCAAAAATAATAATCATACTAACTAACAGCTTACTGCGTCGGATTAAGTGTCTCATTTCCAATTAAAATATATCTTTGAATTGAAATTTGAATGAAATACAAGGTCATGAAAAATCGAAGAATGTGGAAAATATGATTACAAATATCGCTTCAACTAATTATCCGATCCACTTCATCCTTTATGCAAAATTTATGTTGTTTTGTTGTATTTTATATTCACTCCTTAAAAGAAGCACTTTTGAAAAATTTTATATACCTTTTTATCAGAAGGAATATTTCGAGAGACCGAAAGAAATACTTCCGAATAATCGAGGTTAATGAAATTCAATAGGCTTCTTCTCATTCTTATATACTAAGTACACACCAATTTTTAAGTCTTTATCTCAATTTGTTCGCGAGATAGAGCATTTACAGACACAGACACACGCACAGACACACAGACAGACGGAAGGCAATTTTTTTTAATATGTTTTTCTGAATCTCCAGAGTCTGAAACGTGTAAATCCGTCATTTTTTTTCCGATTTTTAAAACGATTGCAAGATTTACCCTATACTACATATGATGGGTAAGTAAAAATGAAAATGATGAGTTAGTAACGTTTTAATTAGCGTAATTTTTACGTAAAAGTTACAAGTTTGAAGTCACAAAATTGAGTGTACATCTATAGACCGTGAAGTGGCAGAACAGATAATCACATCATCGAGTTCACGGCTGAAATTCCAGAATTAGTTAAAACTCGATTCGCATATTAAAACGCAATCGATCTGCCAAGTCGTATCTTGGTGGAAAACACCTGAAAACCCGATTTTAGCGGTTGACTCGTAGGTTTACCATTGTGTTTTCCTACACCAAAAGTTATGAAAACATGGAAGACTGGGAGCAGGAAAACACAATGGCAAACCTATGAGTCAACCGCTAAAATCGAGGTTTCAGGTGTTTTCCACCCAGATATGACTTGGCAGACCGATTGCATTTTAATATGTGAATTGAGTTTTAATTAATTCTAGAATTTCAGCCGTGAACTCGATGAGGTGATTGTCTGTGCTGTCGCCTCCCGCTCTACTACTGAAGTTCATTAAAAACAAATAATCATTCTTTGTTATATCATTTTGCTGTCATGTTTGGCTTAGAACATTGCGTTAAGAAATGTTGCAAGATAGTTTTACTGTTTTATCAAGCTTTTTTTAGGCTTTATAGTTTATTTGCAGCATTTATTGCTCCTAATGTTATTTTTCAAACAGTTTTTTGCAATTGAGACAATAAATTTTCAGTAACACTCGACTATGGATTGATGCATAGTTGAATTTTACAGCTACATAAACATAGGGTTGCACATATTCTTTAATGTATCCAAGTACATAAATTTAGTTATAAGTATATTATGAAAAAGTAGATTTTCCATGCCTTTTGTAGACAAGACTTGTTCAAGAATCATGTCATTTCTACAGTCCGTGGTGGGAATGGTAGTGTTTTGAGCTGTCAGATACATAATAGAACTTACGTGTCCAATTTTTGCTGCGAACATATCACCATTTTGACAGGAAGACATATAAGATGTATTCAGTGGCGTAGCTACATTTTTTTGGCGCCCGGGGCAGGAAGAAAATTTGCGCCCCCCCTTCCCCCTAAATAAAAAAATAACCACATTATTTTTCCTCAAGAGGAAAAAAAGGATTTTGGATTTTGTACCTGGAGGAAAGGGCAGCTCCACTCTTCCTTGTTTTTAAGGATCCAGCTAACTTTACTCAAACACACGAAACTAATATGCGTGGAACCCGATTGTAGAAGATTTCTAGTTTTTGTCAATACTGAATTTGTATATGGTAATTTCGAAAACTTAGCGGAACGTTCACGGATATGACTGTTTTTTTAAGAGTATGGGAGTAGAAACATTGAAAATAAATCTACAAAAAAAAAAAAAAAAAAAAAAAAAAAAAACATTTGCTAAAACACCCAAAATTCGCCGGATTATGGAAAAAATCTCCTATTTCAAAACGGCAGTCACTCTAGAATTTCTAATTGCTACACCATTTTTTAAGATAGAGGGAAACTACAAAATGTTCTTGAATTCTTCTATCAAGAATTAACGATTATGCAAGAAATAAATTCTCATTTATAATTCTTTTGTATATTTTTATTTTAGTTTGAAATTCTTAAAGGGCCACCATTTTGAAATAGGATGGCGGATCAAGATATCCAACGAATTTGGTCGAGATCTTAATAAACTCTTAACATATGCTTAATCACATCCAAGTCGGTATATAAATACGAGCGCAGTCGCATGACAAGGATCAGATATTTATAGAGAGAGATACATTCTATATATATAGATGAAAAGGATAAGAATTAAAATCCTTTTAAAATTCAAAATTCAAATTAAATTTCAAAAATTAAAATTAAAATCCTTAAGTTCTTTTTCCTAACTTTAAATCTTATACTCTAAAATCCGTTTTACCCCTTGTAACTTTGTTTCATAGCACATCATTTATTACGTTCCCCATTAAATTCAGAGAGTAACTTAAGATAGAAAATGCTGACGTTTGGATAATTCTCCTTCGTTTGTTGTTAAATCCTTGTACGTCAAGATCCCGGGAATTTAACGTTTCTTGACCACGTCTCAATTAAGAGCTAATTAACCAATTAAACTAAATGTTCTTCCCAAATTGATACCTTTGCCACCTGCTCGAAATTACTGCCAATATAGCAAGAACGTGCACAAAAAAGATTAGATTCTGCCCGCTTAGATGCCTGCGCAACCTACGACCACATAGGTCCCGAAATAGAAATAAGTGGCTCGTGAGACATCCGAATGAACGAGCGAACATGATTGCAAGATGCAGCGACGAAATAAATAAGTCCAGCCCACAAAGAGGTTCACGAGTTAAATTCATTTCTCTCATTAATCCTCTCAGTTATTCCTTACATAGATAGATATAGATATAGTTTCTCTAATGGATATGCGCTGTATTTAAGTATATATCAAATATATTTAACTTTTGTGCTGGTTGTACTAGGAAGACTGAAAAGTCCTACTTTGTTTTTTATAAGATTTAAGAAGGTAAAATTTGGGGATAAGTCGCCCACATTTTATTATTTGGCTTTTCTCAATGCCAATTTGACGGAAAAATGGAATTTACAATAAAGAAGAAATAATATCTTTACTTGTTGTTCTTCCAGCTAAATCTATTTTGCATTGGTTCGCAGAAGCCCCCATTACACGAAAATATTCATATGGAATGAAGAACGCAAAAGTCAGCGTGAAAACCAATGTATGTGTATGACGGAGATGGCTAGAAATATCTACCGCACGTGCAAGTCTGAAAATTTGGGTGAGGGTAGTCCAAGGCAGGTGCTGATGCACATGAGGCTCAGATTTCTAATTTTTTGATAATTAGCCAAGAATATTAATTAAAAACTCATCAAAAAAGCGTTTTTTTTTTTCACAGGCAAATTCGCGCCCACATCTCAACCTGAGTCCACAGCTGAAATGGAAGAAATTAAGAATTTTCACTAATCAGCGAAAATTAAGAAAAGTAATTAAGATATCGATTTTAAAATTTCAGAGCACATGTAGAAAAATTTTTTATACCTGTGTATAAAATTTTTGAAAATAGGTCGGTAATTTTTCTTAATATTTTTTAAAAAACTGACAGCGATAGTACAGTTCTTAGAAACATTCATACAAGGCGAATATTCATTAAAAACCGAACTAAAAAGAGATCTTTTTCTAGGCGACCCCTCATTTAATTTCCGAAAATCGATGGATCAGAGATTATATAACATGTGGACCATAGACTTAATTATTAAGCGTTGCTAAAATCTAAAAACATAATTTAGAAGCATTTTATGAATTTAGTGGACGATTATTAGTGTGTTCTGTGGCAAGAGTACCGTGATATGAATTAAGAGTTTGCCCACAAAGGTTTCTCCTCTTTATTTACATTTAAAAGTATGTTTTCCAAAACATACACTTCTTTTACCTCCATTATCGAACATTAACGGATCATTCTTTTCTCGGACTCTATGGGCCTGATTTCAACGGGAATTGATTCATTCAACTTAGCGTACTATTTTCTTTCAGTTTTCAGTTAGCTCCGCCTTCCAGCACAGGGGGAGCATTCTTATCTCGAGTTCTATGGACTAATTTTCAACTGGGTTTTGCTCATTCCACTTGGTTTTCGATTGTATTCCAGTTTTTAGTTTTACCTTTCACCGCCAGAGGACACTTTTATCTCTGGTTTCATGGGACCGATTTCTGCGAAATTTTTTCTTTCAACACATCTTGCAATCTTCTTCAGATTTTCCAGAGCGTGCGCAGAACGCCTGCTATACGGGGGCGTAGGCAGCGGGGACCCGTGCCGGAGATTCCATTTGAAAGAGATAAATTTGAATGGAGTTTTTTAGTGGTTAGAGAAGTCGTCGTAGCACTTCCGGTCTACGCTGCCGAAGACAGTGGGGACCCATCCCAGAGGTTCATTTTGAGAGATTCAGGTATATATATATATATATATATATATATATATATATATATATATTTAATATCAGTAGAGGCTTTCATCATTCGCAGTTCGTATGGGAAAATCGACGTGTGAGTCAGCTAGTATACAAATGAAAAATGTTCTTTCGACACCAGAAATGTCACTCGCAAGTCGCAAAGAGACCTTTTGATATATAAACTGGAGGCTCGACAGTTAGAAACCTCCATTAGCGATTAGCAATTATGTATCTCTCCATCCCCCTCCACCTTCACCGAATTTCTTCAAAACCTTCATACACACACACACAAAAGAAAGGTCAAAAATTCTTATTTATTGTCAAAATATGTGAAATTATTCCGGTTTAAACCTCCTCTCAACTTTGCGCCCCTTGTTTAATCTTTTTGCGCCTCAATTCAAATACATAATTATCTTAGGTACCCAGTGTGCTCAGCCATCCCTAGAAACATTTACAGAAGCTTTTTCTTTCTTCATTATTTGGATATAACAAAATATCTTACTGAAGGAAACATTCACACACAGGCACACACACAAAAATAAATCAACAACTCTTATTTATTGTCAAAATATGTGAAATAATTTCGGTTTAAATCTCCTCTCAATTTGGCGCCCCCTATTTAATCCTTTTGTGACTCAATTCAGGTGCATAATTATCTTAGGTACCAAGTGTGTTGAGCCATCCCTACACTGTAAAAAAAAATCTGTAAAGTTACTAAAGTTTTTCCAGGAATTTTTCTTGTTGCCGTTACATAAAAAGTTCTAGGAATCCCAGTTTCCTAGAAAAACTTTAGTAACTTGACAGATTTTTTTTTACAGTGTAGAAACATTTACAGAAGCATTTTCTTTCTTCATTGTTTGGATATAATAAAATATCTTACTAAAGAAAACGTTCACACAGACACAAAAAAATCCGCAATCCTTATTCATTGTCAAAATATGTGAAATAATTTCGGTTTAAAACTCTCTCAATTTCGCGCCCCTTGGCCTCAGTGCCCGGGGCGGCCGCCCCCATTGCCCCCCCCTA
The DNA here is from genome assembly GCA_963932465.1 of Maratus speciosus. Taxonomy (NCBI): domain Eukaryota; kingdom Metazoa; phylum Arthropoda; class Arachnida; order Araneae; family Salticidae; genus Maratus; species Maratus speciosus. The sequence goes on along the minus strand of OZ010796.1, from coordinate 115,982,180 downwards.
GCTACGCCACAGGAAGCCTAAAATTTTCTTAACACCATATTTTCCAACTTTTTCGCATACCTACATTTTTGGTTATTTTAAAACCTTTTCCGTATTATTTAATTATAGGCAATAATTATCAAAATTTTCCTCTTATCTTACAGAGATTATTTTTAAATTTCTTTATCTTCTACTATAAGTAGTCTTTTGTCATGAAATCAAATAAAAGATGCAGTTATTTAAATAAATACTATATTTTAGTGCAAATTATAGAATCATCGTGCTATTTTAAAAGAAAACCAAATTGAAAATATTTGCCCCCTTTATCCTATGGTAAAAAATCGGTGTTTTGTCATAATTCTTCTGTATTTTATGACATACTGCCGGATCTACGGTTTCAGCGTAATAGAACAGGGAGTTAGCGGTCCTTTTTATTATGTACAGTCGTGGGAAAAAAGTAAACACCCCCTACTAACTCCTCAACAAATTATCGTAGACGAAAGTTACTGGTACCGAACGATTGGAAATAAAGTCTACTTTTAAATGATGTATATAAAATTTGCTTAGGGAGCTATCTACATATTACAATGAATCCAAACTTCATTTTTTTCAATGGCAATACCCAATTTTAATGAGATATTTCAAATCTTCGGTTCAAACTATGCCTAGACACCAAATTTCAAGTCATTTGAATAATAAGTTTTTGAATTATAAACATTCAAAATTTAGTGCTTCCGATGTTAAATTACATTTTCATATTTTTATTTATATCTCCTGAAATTATGCTCCTAATGTGCTAATCTTTTTGTAGCAATAATACTAATATACCCAAACATAAATACGCTGAATTTGCAATTTTTATAATTCTGCGATATGAATTATGAATTATGAAATTAATACTCGAAAAAATTATGAATTGCAACCTACAATTTTTTTTATGGATTTAGATTTATTAAGTCCTACTTTATGGAAATCCAAACTTTCACATTTTTCTTCCAAGTAGTTTTCAAATTATGCTTACAAAAACGGCAAAATGATGGTTTAAGGGACCGTTTATGATAGAAGTGAATAGATATTTTGAAATTTATTCTGCTGTCCTGTAATCTAACAGGCTTCATTCACTCCTTGAGTGGCGCTTCAGGTGCCTTGATCAAGAAAGGGGCTCTCTCGGTTAACAATCGAGTAGGAAACTTCAATATGCATACAGCCCTTAAAGTACGCTCGTTTTAAAATAATTAATTACTCGGAAACGTATGGTACGAATTGCATAAAAATTTGTTTTTTGGCTAATTGAAGGGTGTAGAGTTCATTTATGCTGTCAGAATCGTGTACTGCTATTGAAAAAAAAAACAAAGTTATGGTTCGTTTTAATATGTAGATGCCCCCTAAGCAAATTTTATATACATCATTTAAAAGTAGACTTTATTTCCAATCGTTCGATGCCAGTAACTTTCTTCTACGATAATTTATTGAGGAGTTAGTAGGGGGTGTTTACTTTTTTTCCATGACTGTATCTTAGTTGTTGGTCACTGAAAATGAGTGTGACCCTGTGACTGAATGAGTGTGACTGAAAATGAGTGTGACTGAAAATGAGTGTGTGAAACCCTGTGTGTCTCGGGATTCTCCAAGGGAGAGAGTATAGGTCTACACTTAATCTTGTGATCTTGTAGTCCTTTGGCAGTCAGTTAAGCTTCTGACAAAATTACATTGACAAACAATAAAAAAACGCTGTAGAATTAATGTTTGTTGATAAATAATATTTTATTTCAAATGTCTTGAGATTTTTATCGAAAATTTTTTTACTCTAAAGACGAAAAGATTCATTCTGATCTCACAATATTATACCTTACTTTTCGTCGAATAGTTTCTGCCTATACATGTCCTTCTGGTTTTCGACAAGTTATGTAACAATTTTTGTAGCAGTCACCTTCGAATCGAATTCTTTAATTTCTTCTTGACTTTATCATTCTTTTGCTTATGTAACTGGAGATGCCTTTCTTTCTTCTTACAGTTTTATTTTCAATTCTTTCAAATTTTATACTTTTGAATATTTTTTTTAAGAATCCGTTACTGCGTTGAACTTTCTTTTCAATTATTTTTCAATTTGCACAGAAATTAACTTTTACTTGGTATCTGAATCACAAATTTCAGTATTTTCATAAATACTTCAATTCTGAAGCTCATTTTGAAAACCAAAAATGTTTTTTTACTTAGAAATTAAGGATCGATATTACATAACACCGAAATATTTCACTGATTCATTAAATTTTTTTTCGATAGTTAAATCGCAAATTTTATAAAGTGCACACTTTCGCATGCAAAATTATGCTGTTTGAGATATTATTGATTCTCCATTTCTATTTTTAGCCCAATGCATTTCTTAATATGCATTTTTTTAAAAAATGAATGTTAAATGTGAATTTAATATTATACTTTTTCGAAATTTAAAGAATAAAGTGAGTTGTGTACACTCAATTTTGAGAACCACTGTGATTAAACCCATATTAAAACAACACACACACATATATATATCAAATATTACCGTATCAGATTCCTTTCAGACCCGGGTATTTACATTTTACAACTGGTAAATTTAACTGGACTACTTTACAAAACAAAACCAAATAGCCTGCGAAAATCACGGAATACACAGAAAATACAATTTCTACACTGCGTAAATTATGGGTTAAGCAGCAGGAGATTTAAAAGTCCAAAGGCTTTTTCTCCAATCTGTATACAGGGCGTATCTGAAATGCTTCAACAAACTTAGGGGGATGATAGTACTCATGAAGACTAACAAAAAATGCAATGGAATATGGGGTTGCAAATGACGTTTAAAGGATGAAAATCGAGAAAATGCGTCTGAAATGGACAAACTGAGACAAGAAAGAAACACTCCAGAAAATTATTTATTGCAGAGAATAGGTACAACACAGCTCGTGATGTCCGGAGAAAACAAATATTTTACAACAATTGTTCAAAGTGTCGACCGCGGACATTATTACACAGAGTACATCTACGGAGGAACGACTGGTGGATACACTCGAATTTGCATACGTGGATTCCTGCTCACAGATTTGTTTGGCTTTATTCCAAGTTTTTGTTAGTTCTTTCTGACCGAATATTCACAAAGTGAAAGGAAAACCAGCTTCGTGCTACTAGCCAGTTCAGCAGAAAAGCAGCATACGAGATTTCAATATTTTTATTCGTTTTGCGATTTTAACCCTTTACACGTCATTTGCGACCCCATGTTCCATTGCATTTTTTGTTGATCTTGATGAGAACTATCATCCCCTAAAGTTTGTTGAAGAATTTCAGATACACCCTGTAGATTGGTTGATATAAAGAGGCCTATGCCTAATAACTCCCCCTCCCCCATCTCATACACACAATCCGATTGATATTAATTTAATCATTTTACAAAACACATGTTTGAAAATGTTATAATAATTTAAAAATAACAACTGTAATCTTTTTGGACAAAGGGTAGTATACCCGGTTCCTAGCCTATACACTGTTAAAAATCTGAGCAATTTGCTGCATCGTCACTCCACCGCTTTTACAGAATATCTCTATTCTGACCAATGAGAATGCTCCATGATACAGTGAAGTAACCGTTTTCTGTAAAAGCGGTGGAGTGACGATGCAGCAAATTGCTCAGAAATTTTAACAGTGTATGCTCTTGTTGTACTTAAGGCCGCGTGCGATAAATGCTCGCTAAAATTTTAATATTTCATTAAAAAAGAACAAATGACAATGATAAATTTCAGCTTGAGCGACTGAGATCAGAAAGATATGGGATACTTCTTTTAATTACAAAATTTTGCAGTTCTAGAAGTCCCCAACAGATAGCTCTAGGACGAAATATAGGAAGCAGATTTTTGCAAATGAGGCTTTCAATTAAATACTATTAACAGGGAGATAATAATAAGACAACTCTGAATCCCATAGATTTATTCCTTCCACCACATGGCATGGAAGAACTGAGGGGAGTTACAACACTTATGAATATTGAGAAACTTAGTGGAAATTGCTACAAAAATTAAATTCTGAGAAAATTGAAGTGAAAGCGTAAGTGTTGTGATTTCAATCACAACATTTACGCTTTCACTTCAATTTTATTTTTTATTTTTTATTTTTTCTTTGGTAGAATATGTTTAAAATGCTAACAAGAGCTGCTAAGCTCTCTTAAAAAACTTATTAACATTTATTTTTCAAATATTAAATATTTTTAATATTGTATAAATTATTAAGTATTGAAATATTAAATATTAATGAATAATGCCTCAGATCTTCAAAACTAATCTAAATCTTAGTATTTTAGCACTACTGTATGATAGAATACCTCATAACACATTCTTTCATAAAATTAATTTTTTTTGAGAAAATGCAACATAACACGTTTTACCACTTTGCTCTTTAGTTCAGTATTACTTGTCTGGATGGATTTCACATATGACTTATTGAGTGGCATCATTGAGTTCGATCAATCTGTAAGAGGAAGGAGGACTGGTACACAAGCGATTTTAAATAAAACCAAAGCCAAAAATCTACTGGAGTCAAGCTTTGTGACCGCGGTGGCCACTTGATCTTATAACCTGTTCATTGTTAACCTTTAATGCTCAAATTATTTTAATGTTTGAATTCAGGCGAGAGTTTTTTCTAAAAATCTTTTGTATATCAAAGAAATAAGAACTTCTAAAGCTTTGTCTCATAATAGCAAGGAAAGACTTTCTTAAATACACAATTAAGCTAATACGCTGTTCACACTGGGATATCGGAACTATCTTAAACTCTCTTAAACTCTCAGAGAGAGTTCCAACTTTCTTCGGGCTAGAGACAGTCACAACTATTCACTCCCGCTGGCTATAAAGCTTCGGATTAACTGATTGGATGTTGCGGGCGGTTTTATCTTAAGAGTATGCGTAAACAACAGAGTGACGTTCACTGAATTATCTTATACCCTGTTCACACTGCGTTATCGGAACTCTCTTAAACCTCCGAACTCTCTGAGGGAGTTCCACAAACTCTCTCAGTGAGTTTCAACTTTCTTCGGGCTAGAGACAGTCACGACCATTCACTTTCGCTGGCTGTAAAGTTTCGCATTATCTGATTGGGTGTTGCGGGCGGTTTTATCTTAAGCGCATGCGCAAACAACACAGTGACGTTCACTGAGTTATCTTAAGTGAGTTTTTCCATGTGAACAGGTTTCCAATTCCGGGAGGGTACCACCTCAAAATTAAGAGGGTTCGGCGGCCTAAGATATCTTAAGTATCGTAGTGTGAACATAGTATTAAGGTAGGTTTTCGATGTGAACAGGCATCCAATTCTGGGAGGGTACCACTTCCAAACTGGCGGTCTAAGATATCTTAAGTTTCTAGTGTGAACAGGGTATAACGCAATGCGTGTTGTAGCAATTGACCATACGCACAGGGCGGAGCTCGCAATGTTTCCCACAAGCATTGCGGTATTTGATTGGCTTTTAGTGAACGCTTGTGGGGAAGATCGAGGAGATGATTAGCTGTAATTCATCGTGACGAAGTATGATGTCGGAGATGCTTGTCGTCCATTAATCTTTCTTTATCAGTCGCAGAAAGACGCTCTCACACTATTACGCTATACCTGATCTACCAGACAGAAGAAAGTTTTCATTTTGTTCAACGGCGTTGATCATGCTCCAATCGCAACCAAAGACATACGAGGCCAGTTCATGGCATTTAAAACGTCACACGGGGAGGATCAACTTTGCAGGATGATTGGTACAAATCGGCGTTTTGTGCGAATCGCAGTGTAAAGTTGATCCACTCCGTGTGACATTTTAGAAGTCATGAACTGACCATGTACGTCGTTGGTCGTGCTCCAACAGCGGAACACACAAGTCGGAAATTGTACGTCAAATGTGGCAAATGAGGTGCGCTCGTGCTATAATTAGTTTTATAAATAATCAGATCTTGGTGCAATAGCTGTTGCACTCTTATGCAAAAATGCAAAAATACAAAATTTATTACGATTCTATATATTAAATTCAGTAATACGGAAATAATAGGACTCCATCTTCAATAGGATGTCATCATCATGGCAACCCAGAATCATTACCTATCATGGGATAGCATTGAATTAATTATGATAGGATTTAATAGAATGAAGAAAACTTTTATTAATCTCCTTTTACGTTTCAATTCGATTTTCATAAAATTTGAAATGATTCGACAAAATTCTGCAACGATTCCATATTTAAAATTTCAAAGCATTCGGTTTTGTAGTTTTTGCGCTGTTATATGCGGACGGACCAGTCGACGACTATAGGTGCAACATATTTATACAATTACGAACGTTCCTAAAAACTATATTCTTCTGCTACCCAGCGCTATGGAGAAATGAGTAGGAGGAATGAGCATCTGTGATACATGAACGTGAACAAAAGAACAAATAAGATGTATTAACATTTTGGAAAACAATGGTGAGAAAATGAGCTTGTGGTAGGTAACTATTATCAAAGAAAGTTAAACGGTTAATTTAACTAACGGGCTTGTTACTGAAAGTAAGTAGTTCTTGTTTTATCAAATTTGGAAAACGAGATATAAAATTTGAAAATACAATATTTCAATTAAAACCAGGAAACTTCAATCTTCTAAAAACAAATTAGCGAACAGTAGAATCTACCTTCTTTGTTACATAAACTGAAATAAGACATATAACTCATACAATCAAATAATTGGAGCTGCTTTCTTTTCACAGAAGACCTCTCGAGTTTTAAAATATGGTTTGAATAATTTTCTAACAGGAGAATTTTTAATTGCATTTTCAGTCTTAAATTGCCTATTTCTGATTCTTGTGAATAGTTTTTGAGTTTTATAGTCAACATGTTTTGATGCAGTTTTTGCTATACAAGCTTAAAAATAACACCAACTTTCAGTAAATATTTCTAGATATGAAATAATTCATATGATATTTAAATAATCAATGATTTTTTAAAACTTGAATTTCATTAGTTATTTCCAATTATTTAAATGCTCTAAAGAGATGACAAAAAGAAATTTTCTGTCGATACAACGTGTTTAAATATCACAGATCTCTTTCTGAAAATGATTTTTATTCGTATTATCGACTTCAAATTCTAGTACACCAGCTTCACTTCCTATTTTGTCCCCCATTAATTTTTCTAAAAAAGTTTTGCACTCTGTAAGTTTCCAGGCGAAACCTAGAGATAGGAGGCTGTGACTGTTTCTTCCTGTAATGCCACATTTATTTTAGCCTGAAACATCTAAAACAATATTTTTTATCCTTAACAAAAGCATCATTCTGCTATCTCCAACAGACTAATCATGACTAATTGGGTCCTTGGACAAAGATAAATTAGGGGGCCCCATTCGAATCGTTGCAACATTATTCAAATAGAACTGATGGTCAGTCATATGTGTAATGCATAAACAATAATTTCACACCTTGGATTTTAAATAGAAGAAAATTCTTAGCTCCGTCAATTCTAAATCAAATACCTTAATTGAACCACCAATTGGAAGAAGGGAATCAACGCCACTTTTTGACACATTAATGTTTCTACACTTTTACATTTTTTAGACGTATAAATGAATATTATATATTTCAGCCAGCTCTATTAGTAACTAAATCGGAATTTATATTTTCTTCATTATCATTGATATCACATGAGCCTATAAGTTAAAAGTGAAAAGTTATAAATTTTTTTTTAATAATCTCCATTCTTATTTTTTGGATTTATTCCCTTCTTCCAATTGGTGGTTCAATTAATAAAAATACTATTTTTTTTCTTAGTACAGAACAAAATTCCTTTATATAACTTTAGCAACTTGTTATATTACTTTAACCGCGAAATTAGTCAGCTTTATCCAAGCTGCTTTTCTTTAAAGTAACTTATATTTGGCTGCCAAATTCGGCAATTTCTTAAAGTGCCTGTCATTTTAAGACAACATGGTGGATGAGGCTAAGCAGTGAACTTGGTCGAGACCTTATAACGACTATCTCGTTATATATGTTTGCATTTTATTCTCCCCCCCCAGACAGTTTCAATTAAAAGTCTGTTTAATAACTTATTTATTTTGTGCACTATAGTCAAACAGTGCAGCCCCTAAATTAAATTCAACATTTAAAAACTAAATCGATTGTATTAACAGCCCTTCACATTTAAATTAAATTATTTTAGGTACTCATCTCTTTAATAAAATAAATTCAGTGAATCACTCTCCATTTCCACTTTCCAATTCTTTCACACATACGCTTTAACCTTGTACAAAATTCGTTACGGCTGACTGTTAGTTTCAAAAGCATTTTAACTTCGGTCATTTCCTTATTTGGGCATGAATATAACTCATCATTTAAAATCACTTTACATGCAATCTACTTATTAGAATTATCTTCGCTTCACACCCTTTTGTTCAGATGTATGGCAATTCTGCATTTTTGTGGTAAAGCGGTGCAGCTTTGATCTAACATCTGGTCTAGAAAAATTCAGTCTCATGCTTTTTAGCCTAACGAACTCGGTCTGTTACTATGCCCTTTCCAGATAACACTTTTTATTTTTTACATTTAACCGCAGCTGTATCAATGTACTGATGAGTCTCCATCTATCATGACTCAGGAATGTATGCAGCCCACAATCTGCCCCCCCCCCCTACACAATTAATATGGTAGAAGCCTACCGTACATTTTTGGAGAACATACCAGCCAATGCTTCTCTTAGCCCCTGTGCATGGCGCAAAAATACTTTTAGATTGGCGATATTGTAGTCCGCCAAGCAAGAAAGTTGTAATTGTATATTCTATACATTGCTGCTTTCTCGCTAGCCTCGTGATGCCGTCTTAAAAGAGGCTCCTTATTGCTTTTCCCTTGTACCTCTCCCTTCGACTTTCATCATGAAAATAAAATAAGTCTTCGTTTACCGAATTGGAGTTTTTTTAATAGGACCTGGTGTTTTTAATTCTCGCAATCTTATAAACGCAAACGGCCATCTCTTCTAGCAAAAAAAGTCATCATATAAATTAGTCTCCGTGACCAGCTTTTTTTCTCCATTAACAAAAAAAAAATGTAAGGGAGAGGTACTTGCTTCTAATCCTTTTTTTCTGCATGGACTTCTGGCAGCGATGGATTCCTCCCGGCTGTCGCACCGTGCCCGCTACGTGGATTTCATCATGGAGTGAACCTTTCGCCCTGGACGACTGCTCTTCGCCGTAAAGTATCTGTGCCTGCCTGCTCGTCTGCTTTTCCCCTTTGCCAACCCCCGAGTTGTGGAATCAGCTGCTCGCTTCCCGTCGCCTAAGAAATCTGCCTGCCTTACATCCTCCCGTGCCGAAGAATTCTGCCCGCGTGCATACTTATCTCTCGGAACATTCCCCCCTGCCCTTTTTGTTGCATCGACTTTACGTTCGCTTATACACCGGACAGTGCATTAATCGGCTGATAAATCATCCCTACTAAGGAAACAGCTTTCAACTCAATCACATAAAGGTGATTCTTCAAATAATTGTGTGCTCTTTTGTCTACTGAGGTGTGCGCGTGTGTTTTGTGCAATCATACGACTGAGTCTACAAGTTTCCAACAAAAATGATGTGCAATTAGTTCCTTTTTATAATCTTCTGTTTTCACAAGTCCTACAAATTCTACAATCCTTCGGCGCGTTGAGAAACCTTACTGTTTGTGAAAATGCTACAAATTTGATATGAATTCCTGAGTCCACTGAAGGACTCATTTAAAAAAAAATACACTGCAAAAAAAAATTGTGTGCATTTACCGCAAGAATGAACGTATCTATCTGCTAAGTGCATTTTTCTCCGTGAGTGCTAAAAAAAATTTTTTTTTCCTCAAGCTGATTTATGCTACAAAATTAGTATTTACTGTGTGAAAGTCGATATGCTAACATACAAATCACTGGTAGTGAGTCGTTTGAATCAAAGGAGTCATTCAACAAAACAAATCATTCAAATGACTCCTGAGGTTGTGCTCCATAAATTCTCCGTTGTATACAAATAAAAAAAAATCGTAGAGAGTCAGATAAATATGCACTAAAAAAAAAAAAAAAAAAAAAGTTCACAATCTAAAAAAAAAAAAAAAAAAATGAAAGTGCATTAGTAAAAAAAAAAAAAAAAAAGAAAAAAAGGTTTCACTAGTGCTAGATTCTCTTAAAATAGCACATTTTAGAGTACGAAAGCATATTTTAATTCCCCCATTTAATTGCTTTCCTTTCGCTTAATTTTCTTTTCAGTTAATTCTGGAAACCTTGTTTTAAAATTTTTAAAGTTGTTTCATTCCATTTGTATGCTTTCTTACTCCATAAGTACTCACAAGTACTTCTTAATTAATTTTATTAATATTATTGTGTTTTTGTACAGGATACGAAAACACAGTGATATTGCTATTTTTGATTATTTGTGTTGTCTATTATAATATTTATAAATATAATATAAGTAGTTTTTTTTCCCATTGCATTGAATGTTCCAATATCTTTAGTTATTAAGATACACATTCACCTTTGCTTAACTTTTAATGCATATTAAAATATATTAATTTTTTTTCTCTCTCAAAAAGAGTTAACGAAGATTATATTTTGTCCCATATATTTTTCTGGTTCGCCTTTCGGCTTGAAAATATTTTAATTTGAGAAATATTTTTAATTTCTGTCCTTTTAGAGAAATAAGGACAGATAGCAAGTTTTTTTTCTCTGTTAAAAAGGATAAAATAAGTTTTTATTTCAGTTGCTTGCTCCTACCAGTTTTATTGTGAAAGACTTACATGTTTCATTCATTTAAAAAAAAATAAATAAATAAAAATAAAATAGGAGCTATTGCGAAATATTTTTCTGTTTCTCTTTTGCTTAAAATAAGCAACGGTATTATTTTTACTTTGGGAAACACAATTTTGTCCCTGGATAATTTTTCTTTCTCTCTATTTTTTTTATATAAGGTTTAAAAAAAAATAAGACCTTTTGTTTATTTTTAAGTTGTGTATTAGTTTTTTTTAATGTGATTATTTATGTGATTATTTTATTTCATTATTTTATTTGCTTTGCATTTTTATCTGTTATATGTGTGTTATATTTAGATATGTATGCAGAATTTCAGTAACAATTTTTGATTAGAGAATTTGTGTTAGGTAAAAACGTTGACCATGTCCGCTAAACAAGTTCAAATCAACATTAACCAATTTGACGGAGATCCGGATTTGCTTAAATTCTTTTTTAACCAAATTAGGTCGGTCGCTGAAATTAACAAATACAGCCCTCGGACTACCATTGCTGTACTTGTAGGCAAGTTAATTGGTCCCGCTCAAAAATTTTATGCTCAGAATCCGGAAATTCAAAAAATTAATGATCTAGATACGCTTGAAAAAGAATTTGCCGCATTTTTCTCATTCCCCAGCAAGTGCGTGGCTGGCGTTGAACTTTCGAGCTTATCTCTTCTGCCAGCGGGGTCAATTAAAAACTTGGCACATAGGTTAAACGTGTTAGCCGCAACTGTCTATTCAGATATTAAAGACGAAAATGCCCGTAACACGATTAAACTTATGAAATTTATGGAGGCTGTGCCAGCTAACATACGAATAAAGTTACAAGAAGAAGGCGTGAATGAATATCGTGCTGCTGTTGAAAGAGCACAGACATTACACGAAATTCTGCATAACGAAAAGATTCTACATTCCTTACCCTCTGTCAGTAAATCTCAAAATAACATTGAAGAGCAATTGAAGGAACTCTCGGAAAAATAAATGCATTAACACTCGCACCGCCTGGACCCAAGACTGAAAATAAAAAAAATGACATGCAAGGTAGCCCAAAGTATAACGCAAATGCGATGCGCTATAGGAAAAATTTCAAAACGCGAAATTTCCCAAAACGTTTTTCCCCTCACAAATTTACACAAAGAAAAGTTTTGACTTGTCAACTCTATTTCCGCAATGGCCACCAGGCACATCAGTGTTTTAAATGGAAAAGAGTTAATACACAGAGAAGGGAAAATTTTAACAGACGCAACAATTACCAGGTTCAGGAAAACTAGAACAGAGACACAATTTTTATGCTGATGATTTTGTGTCTCAACCATGTGACTTAATATCAGCAACATTTCCTATTGACCCTACATTACCAAAGATCTCTAAAGAAAGATTAGTCAATTCAACCGGGTCACAAACTTCAGATCACATTAAAATTGCAAGAAATATCACTACTCAAACAGAAAATGAAGGCGATAAAATTGTTCACATCATTTGTAGTGTTAATACGCATTCTCCATCACTCCCTCTTGTAAAGGCCACTATTGCAAACCATAAAATCACCCTATTGGCTGACTCTGGAAGTAGCATTTCGTTACTTTCACAAAATTTATTTAATGAACTTAAACCTGTATTAAAATACAAGAGACTATCAACAGCCATAAATATTAAAACCGTCAATTCGGATGTTTCTTTTTCTTCATGTATTAGAGCATCCATTAAATTAGAAAAAAAAATCCTTCTCACACCACTTTTATATAGTGGATATTCCTGAATCCTCCAGTTTTGAAGGCATTCTTGGTTTTGATTTCATTAGTAAATTTAACATTATCATTGATACTTTCAATAAATGCATTCACATTAACAACAACTTGACTATTCCACTAGAAACATCACACACTAAGTCTAAAGTCAGTGAAAGTAATCAATGTAACACCTTATGTGATGTAGTGACAAATCAAAAAGTTTTCTTAACCCGTAAAGTCATTCTAGAACCCCAAGAGCAAACATGGTGCTCAGTTTACACAAACAATAATATCAAACATGACATAAACTATCTATTTGAATATTTGGCAGATAAAAAAGAATTAGTAGGTCATGATGCCATTATTCAAATGGATAATAAAACTAAACGCAAAAAGAAGCCTGTACAATTAAATCATTTCTTTTCTATTTCACTTGCAAATAATTCTGACACTACCATTCATCTCCCTAAACACACAAAAATTGGACATTTATCTGAAGTTGAGGAAATTCTTGACTACCCCTCGGATAATTTGGACAAGCATCATAACTCAGAACAACACTTCCTAAATTTTATACAGGCATCTAATGAAACATTAAAAAAAAAGGAAAGAGGATTTGGCAGCTACCGATTTTGATCTTACACATTTAAGTTCTAATGAAGCAAATACAATGACTAAATTATTACTTAATTACTACCCGGCCTTTTCAAAATCATTAAATACACTTGGACATACTGATAAGATTGTACCTGAGTTGAAATTTATTAATGATTACCCTATAAAAACTCTTCCATTCCCCCTTCCCCAATCTTTGCAAAAAGGTACTTTAGAACAAATTAAAGATCTGCTTGATGCCAAAATTATTGAACGCCACTGTTCAGAATGGGCTTGCCCCATGCTCTTAGTCAAAAAGAAACCAGACGGAACTGGTAAACAAAAATTTCGTCTCGCCTTAGATCTTCGAATGGTAAATACTGTAATTCAAGGATCATCTTACCCTCTTCCTAAAATTCAAACCATCATTTCAAATCTTTCTCAGTATCGATATTTTTCTTCTCTTGACTTTCATCAGGCATATCATCAAATTGATTTGCCAGAAAAATTCCAAAATCAGTTGACATTTACTACTATGTTTGGTTCTTTTAGATACAAGAGATTAGTGTTCGGATTAAAAAACAGTGCTTCTATTTTCCAAGCTTTAATGGACTCTTTGCTTGATGAGTTACAATTAGATGGTGTATATACATATCAGGATGATTTCATTGTAGGTGCAAACTCTTTTGATGAAATGTGTAATAAATTAAAAAAAATTCTCTCTATCTTAACCAAATATAACTTGACCCTGTCTCCTAGCAAGTGTACTTTTCATAAATCTAGTATTGACTATTTGGGATTTCATGTAGAAAATCAGTCCGTTTCCTCGATTCAGTCAAATATCATAAAAATAAAATCTTTTCCCACACCTACAACTAAACGTCAACTAAAAAGACTCATTGGTGTCATTACATTTTATAAGAGTCTAATTCCATCCTTTTCTGAGTTAGTACAACCACTGATAAACCTAACTACTCCAAAAGTTAAATTTAAATGGACAGTTAAACATCAAGAAATCATGGACACAATACAGAAAATTTTCTTTAATTCTCCCATGGTTAGATTACCTGATTGGAACAAGACATTTTATTTAAATACAGATGCGTCAAATGTTGCTATTTCTGGTGTTTTATTACAAGAGCATGATCAACAACTTTTACCAGTAGCATATTTTTCTAAATCTCTTAAGCCATCAGAAAAAAAATACCCTGCACTTAAATTAGAACTCATGGCAATTTATAAATCTGTAACCGCTTTCAAATATTATTTATATAACAGACAATTTGTAATTCTTTCTGACAGTAAACCCTTAGAAAAATATAACAAGACTACTAATCCAGCTGATATTATCTCTCGTTGGCTCATGGAGCTTTCAGAGTACTCATACACTTTTAAACATATCCCTGGTAAGAAAAATGATCTTACTGACTATTTATCTCGCTGTACTTTTGAAAACAATCAACAAACTCTGGATACTAACCCTGAACTTATCCATGACCCTCAACCATTACCTATTGTTGACTATGATACACCAGACAGTAAAAATTCATGTTCAAGCGCCACTAAGAAATATGTAAACTATCTTGTATCTGGTAAACAAACAAATCCAGATCCTTTATTAGAAATTTCAAATGAAACTTTCTGCACTGAACAAAAAAATGACACCACCTTGTCCACTGTTTACAAAGATATTCTAAAGAAAGGACCTTCTCAAAAATATCCTAATTACTTCATACACCCTGATTCGAAAGTTTTAATGTTAAAAAAAGAAAATAATCTTAACAACACTTTTTCATATCACATTGTTGTTCCTAACTCTCTTAAAAGCAAAGTTTTAACAATCTCTCATTTATCTCACTTTGGTTTTAATAAAACTTATGAGTTTCTATCATCAAGATATTTTTGGAAAGGCATGTATGTTGACACCCTAAACTTTGTAGCTTCATGTGTCAAATGTCTTCAATGTAAACATCATCAAACCCCTCCTGCACCCTTACAACCCACCTACACGCCCAGATATCCTGGCCATACTATTAGTACAGATCTCGTTGGACCTTTTTCTAATGGTAAACATATTTTAACTATTACAGATCACTTTTCAAGACATGTTGAACTTTTTCCACTTAATGATACATCTGCAACTGAAGTCGTTAAATGTTTATTCTCTTACATAACCACCTTTGGGAGACCTTCTGTTGTCTTATCAGACTTAGGACCCCAATATACATCTCAAATATACAACATTTTTAATGATACTCTAGGTATTAAGGTACTTCACAGCTCTGTTTCGAGACAACAAAGCAATGCTCTTTCGGAGAGAATAAATAAATCTATCAAATACTCTGTTAATATACTTTTGCAAGAAGGTCACTCATTTGAAAATGCAATATTTATACACAAGTCGCTCTATAATGGTTCAAAACATTCAACTACATTATTCACTCCTAATCTTCTCCACTTTGGACGTGAACTTTCATTAATTTTTGACACTTTTGATCAGAATAGCAATCAACCTTTTCTAGACAAACATACTGAAATACATAAACTACTTGAAGATTTACACAAAATATATGACAAGGCTTACAATAACATTAAAACAGCACAGGATAAAAGATATAAACATTACGGTCAGAAAGCTAAATTAAGAACCATTTGTCTCAAAGATATTGTGTACTTAAAGTCTGTTGATAAACTCAAACCTAAATACACTGGACCATATATTGTAACTTTCAAACATTCACCTGTGTCATTCTCGATCAAGAGATTGTATGCTGCTGATAATACAGCATTTCGGGTGCACATTGATAGGTTACTTCTTGCACCACCTCGATATGGACATTTATTCGATGCTACAAGTCACTTAAACAATCACAACTTCCCTAATGTTTATCAACCACATACATATAATTTAAGAAAGAGAAAATAATATACTTCTGTTTACATTTTTTTCTTATGACATGTATTGTGAAGCTAAGTGTACAACCAGAGGCCTAGGTTGTATGTATGTTGTTTACAACAGAACTTTGACAACATTATGGCTGGCCCATGACTGTTTTCTTCGAAGATCTCTTGTGAACAATATTTTGAATCACTTTACACTCATTTCATTTTACTGTACACTTTTTATGTTATTTACATACACTTAACTATTATTTACAGTTTAACATTTATTTTACATTTCATTCTTTTACGATTACATTTCAGTTAAAACTGATAACTAACACATTTAATAATTGCAGTTATTTTAAAAAAAAAAAAAAAAAATTCACATGTAATTTGATAACATTTTCTGTAAGGCAACCAGTTAGTTACCTTCTAATTATACGACTTGTGCATTATTTAACCTGATTATGACTTTTTCATTTTTTTTATGTCTCTCTTCATTCTAGGATTGTCTACCCCTTTTTGATTTGATATATATATGTGAAATATATATCTATTTTTTTTATTTTTTAATTCTCCCTTTCGAATGTTTTGTTCCCGTTCAAAATTATTGCCCTTAGGGTCCAAAACTTCATTGTGTTGAGAGACAACCCCTTGGAATTGGTGTTCCAATTCACAAAAAATTATTTTTTGCTTGTAAACCGACGTGTGCTCCTTTAGAGGACCGCTAGTGTCTTCGGAGGAGCAGGGACTCATATAAGCGGGCGCTGTATGAGTCTCAAAACTCCCTCCTCACATAAGGCTGAAGCCCTAAGCTGACACCATAACACTTGTGGTCTACACAAGATTCAGGGTGACACCTTTTTCATGGGCGTGCTTCAGGCACCTCTTTTTTTGTCATCCTATGCTGCATGCATGAACATTACATTTTTTTTTAAAATCATGTCCAATATCTTTTAAAATCATATTACAATTGATTATTAGTTTACAATTACACATTTCACTTATTATTATTTACTCTTTACTTCTAGTGTTGCATTTGTGTTTATATATTATATTTTTATTGTTACTACTTGTGTTTTTTTTCATAAAAAGGATCCGAAACAGGATCAATATTTTGATGTTGTGCAGCCAAGGGTCTAGTTACATGCTGCTTAAATATTTGCTGTCAGAGTCGACTCAGTCAAAAAAAAATATACCATGGTATGCAATTTTGAAGAAAATTTTACTGAAGGTGGAGATCCATAAACTTAATTTAGAAAATATTAATTCATAAAATCTCTTAGGACTGTTGAACTATTGATGAAAGAGATTTTTTTTTTGTTTTCATGACAGCAAATTGTTTAAAAAAAAAAAAAACTTTTATGTTTTGAAGATATATTTATATGTGTAACTATTTTTGCTGTTTTGCCCATGCACACGGGTCAACAAAAGTTTTTTTTGCGGTGTCCCAGGTGATATATATAACGACTATCTCGTTATATATGTTTGCATTTTATTCTCCCCCCCCCCCAGACAGTTTCAATTAAAAGTCTGTTTAATAACTTATTTATTTTGTGCACTATAGTCAAACAGTGCAGCCCCTAAATTAAATTCAACATTTAAAAACTAAATCGATTGTATTAACAGCCCTTCACATTTAAATTAAATTATTCTAGGTACTCATCTCTTTAATAAAATAAATTCAGTGAATCACTCTCCATTTCCACTTTCCAATTCTTTCACACATACGCTTTAACCTTGTACAAAATTCGTTACGGCTGACTGTTAGTTTCAAAAGCATTTTAACTTCGGTCATTTCCTTATTTGGGCATGAATATAACTCATCATTTAAAATCACTTTACATGCAATCTACTTATTAGAATTATCTTCGCTTCACACCCTTTTGTTCAGATGTATGGCAATTCTGCATTTTTGTGGTAAAGCGGTGCAGCTTTGATCTAACATCTGGTCTAGAAAAATTCAGTCTCATGCTTTTTAGCCTAACGAACTCGGTCTGTTACTATGCCCTTTCCAGATAACACTTTTTATTTTTTACATTTAACCGCAGCTGTATCAATGTACTAATGAGTCTCCATCTATCATGACTCAGGAATGTATGCAGCCCACAATCTGCCCCCCCCCTACACAATTAATATGGTAGAAGCCTACCGTACATTTTTGGCGAACATACCAGCCAATGCTTCTCTTAGCCCCTGTGCATGGCGCAAAAATACTTTTAGATTGGCGATATTGTAGTCTGCCAAGCAAGAAAGTTGTAACTGTATATTCTATACATTGCTGCTTTCTCGCTAGCCTCGTGATGACGTCTTAAAAGAGGCTCCTTATTGCTTTTCCCTTGTACCTCTCCCTTCAACTTTCATCATGAAAATAAAATAAGTCTTCGTTTACCGAATTGGAGTTTTTTTAATAGGACCTGGTGTTTTTAATTCTCGCAATCTTATAAACGCAAACGGCCATCTCTTCTAGCAAAAAAAGTCATCATAGACCTTAGTAATTGCTGTGCACATGCTCACTCACATCGGAATCGGTTAATATATAGGAGTGCTGTCGCATGCAAAAAATCAGATTTTTCAAAATGTCACCCACAATAGAAATTGAAACTGCTATATCTGAGCCATTTTTTAAGGTAAAGACAAACAAAAAATGCTCCTGAATCCTTATATCAAGATCAAATACTTAAGAAAGAAACCTTTTTCAATTTCTAATTTTTTTGCACCTCACTTTAAATAAATATATATTTTTTAATTTAATGGCCGCCATTTTGAAACAAGATGGCTGATGAATCTGGCCAGCGAACTTGGTCGAGGTGTTGATGTATACTATACACATGCCTTCTTACATCGAAATAGGCGAATACGTGTGTTATCGCGTAACAAATACAAGATCGTTTCAAGATGTTAGACATGCTAGAAATTCAAAGTGCTATAAATCAACCATTTTTTAAGATATCAACAAAAGAACAAATTTTCAGAAACAAAAACTGCTCCGGAATACTTGTATCAAGGCCAAACACATAAAAAAAAATCTTTTTCATTTTCCAATTTTTTAATACCTCATTTTGAATTTTAAATTTAAATTTTTTTAAATGGCAACCCTTTTGAAACAAGATGGCGAATGAAGCTGGCCAACGAACTCGGTCGAGACATTGGTATGTACTATGTACAGACCAAGTTACATCCAAATAGGTTCATAAATACGCCTGTTATCGCGTGACAAAAATCAGGTCGTTTTAAAATGTCAGCCACAAGAGAAATTCAAAATGCTATTACTCAGCCATTTTTTTTAGATATAGACGAAAGAAAAACTGTTCCGGAATCTTTGTATTAAGGTCAAACACATACAAAAAAATCTTTTTCATTTTCCAATTTTTTGGTATCTCATTTAAATTTTTTTATTTTTTAATTTTTTTAAATGGCCGCCATTTTGAAACAAGATGGCGGATGAAGCTGGCCAACGAACTCTGTCGAGATATTTGTATGTACTATGTACACACCAAGGTACATCTAAATCAGTTCATAAATACGCCTGTTATTACGTGAGAAAAATCAGGACGTTTCAAAATGTCAGCCACGCTAGAAATTCAAAATGCTATAACTCAGCCATTTCTTAAGATATAGACGAAACAAAAACTGCTCCCGAATCTTTTTATCAAGGTCAAACACATAAGAAGAAAATATTTTTTCAATTTTCAATTTTTGGTACCACATTTCAAATTTAAATTTTTCTTAAAAATTTAAATGGCCGCCATTTTTAAACAAGATGGCGGGTGAAGCTGGCCAACGAACCCGGTCGAGACATTGGTATGTACTATGTATAAACGAAGTTACATCCAAATCGGTTCATAAATACGCCTTTTATCGCGTGACAAAATTCAGGACGTTTTAAAATGTCAGCCACGCTAGAAATTCAAAATGCTATAACTCAGCCATTTTTTAAGATATAGACGAAACAAAAACTGCTCCGAAATCTTTGTATAAAGGTCAAATACATAAGAAAAAAATATTTTTCCATTTTCAATTTTTTGGTACCACATTTCAAATTTTAAATTTTTAAAAATATTTTAAATGGCCGCCATTTTGAAACAAAATGGCGATGAAGCTGGCCAACGAACTCGGTCGAGAGATTTGTATGTACTATGTACACACCGAATTACATCCAAATCCGTTCATAAATACGTCTTTTATCGTGTGACAAAATTCAGGACGTTTCAAAATGTCAGCCACGCTAGAAATTCAAAATGCTATAACTCAGCCATTTTTTAAGATATAGACGAAACAAAAACTGCTCCGGAATCTTTGTATAAAGGTCAAATACATAAGAAAAAAATATTTTTCCATTTTTAATTTTTTGGTACCACATTTCAAGTTTTAAATTTTTTTAAAAATTTTAAATGGCCGCCATTTTGAAACAAAACGGCGGATGAAGCTGGCCAACGAACTCGGTCGAGACATTGGTATGTACTACGTACACACCGAATTACATCGAAATCGGTTCATAATTACGGGAGTTACAGTGCGACATAGGTCATATATATATATATATATATATATATATATGTATCAATTTTGAACGGAGGGTGGTTTCGGGGTCTGGGGGTCATGATCGATGAAAATATACCAACATTTTTTGAAATCGCTTTCCTCCGAACGGCTGCAATAGGTAGCTTTTTTGTAAAGAAAGCTACCTAATAATTAGAAAACTATGTACAATAGAAAGGCGCGGTTTTCACACATATGCTTAGATACGTGTGGGATTTTTGTTTATAATGAAAATTTTTTTAAATAAATAGTTAAAATTTTTAATAACAGATGGCGCTGTTGTACAACATCGAAAGCACCTATACCATGCGTTATATACGCAGATGAGTCCATTGCGCACCATCTTTCCTAAGATATTGCTAAGATTCGCTTTAAGGGTCGCTTATGTTCAAACGCATTTTTGAAGGTTAAAGAAATTGCATTTAAAAGGAATTTTGATGCAAAATTTGACGTGATACTGCTATCTTTAGACATTATTTCTTTGCGTGATGAAGCTTTGTTAGTTAAGCTGTTTTATAAGAAGGGTGAATCGCTTGAATGAGCTCTGCTTTCTTATCATACAATGCGTCGACTGGAAAACGTCCGATGACCGTTACAAATCTGAAGGCTATGATAAAAAGGTTTGAGGAAACGGACTCATTGAAAGATCGTGAAAGAGGCGAGACCCACAAACATCTGTTGTAGTCGTAAATGAGGTAGAACACGATGTCAATACTCAATCCGCTTGATTATACCATACAAAAAATATTTTTATCAATTTCAACACCACCTGTTGGCAAAAAGTGTAACTAATATAAGAAAAAATTTCATTAAAAAAACAAATCCCACATGTTTATGAGCCTTTCTGGGTCAACTACATTTTTCTATTGTATATAGTTTACTAATTATTAACATTTCAAAAGTCCTGGAACGTCGCTGAAAATTTGATATCATTATTTTTAAAAGCCATATTTAAAATTCTTAGAGCGCTACGTCACAAACTTTTAACCTGTTAAAGGTTTTTGTATTGATGTCATTAGTTTATGTTAATGATAAAAGGATAAAAAAAAGATACTTATGCGATTTGATGCAGATTTTAATTTTGCTATTTTTATTACAATTTTCCTTATAGCAGTGTGTATATAAAAACAAGTGGGTAAGTGAGATCGCAGATCGCACAAAGTTTCTATTAATATTCCTTTACAGACACTTTATCCTGAAATTAATAAATCCAAATTGTTAATTTACAATTATTATATCATTACATCGATGATAGCACCAATAGTTCCAACTTTCACGAGCAGGGGGCGCACTCTTCTGAACAAAGCACCATCAGAATGAAGCCGTCAAAAACCAAGTTGAATGAGCCAAACCCCGTTGTAATCGGGTCCATAGAACCCAAGACATGCAAGCGTACCCTGGTAGTAAAAAGTAAAACTAAAATATGTAAGGCTATCGATATCAAGTTCAATGAACCAAACCCCGTCGTCATCGGGCCCATAGAACCCGAGATACTTTGAAATGAAATACAAAAATTCTGAATTTATTATTCGAAAAGAGTGTATGTACAAATCAAAAATGTACTTTAATATTATAGAGTGTCATTACTAAGTTAATTAAAATGTTTGAAATCAGTTGCATTGAAAACCGAAAACAGTTGCCAAGTTATGGAAACAGGACACAGTTAGAGAAAAAAGTAGGAAAGCGCTCACTGGCGGTAAAAAAGGGAACTAAAATATGTTAGGCTATCGATATCAATTTGAATGAAACAAACCCCGTCGTCATCAGTCATAGAACTTGAGATGCTTTGAAATGAAAAGAAAAATATATGAAATTATTATTTAAAAAGAGTGGCATGTACTAATCACAATTTTCTTAATCTTATAGAGTGTCATTAGCAAGTTAATTATAATGTTCGGAATCAGTTGCGTTAAATTCCAAAAGATAGTTGTCGAGTTATGGAAACAGAGCACAGTTAGAAAAAAATCTTGCTGGGGGAGAGGAAGGGACGGAAGATGAGACTGTTGTTTGACAAACAATTCGTTGACCGAGTACTGCAGTAGTCTAAATCAGTTGTTTGCCAAACAGCAGTCTCGTCTCCCCTCCTTCACTCTCCCATTCAAGATTTTTGGACCGGTGCCCATGCTTGGAGCCGATTTTTTTTTCAGAAATTACGCTTTACAAAAGTGGTATGCACTATTCATAAATTTACTTTAATGATATATAGGGTGATTATTAAGTTAATTATAACATTTGGAAACAGGTGCATTGATATCGGAAAGGTAATTCTTGAGTTATGGAAACGGGCCACATGGGGTCCCATAGCGGGCGAAGCCCGGAAGTCTCTATCGTAATAATATCTGCCATGTGGACTAACTGCGATATTTAATCAAAAGTAGTGCCCCCCCCCCTCATTCTCGCAAATATAACAAATGCAAAACGTGTCTTTATAAACCCATTGTCAAATAGGTTTTTATTTCTTTTTCGCTAAAAAAAAATCATGTTTTTTATAACCGTAACCTAAATAGCGGAAGAATCCCGCTAATTCCTATCGTAATATGTATTTCTAACAAATTTATATAGCCTATAATAAAAAATCGGTCTTAAAATAATGATAATTAGTGAAGAAACGCAAAGGTTATTTTAATAGAATTATAAAACTTTGAAAAACTAGGGGGCTCTGCCCCCTACGAGCTATGCTCGTCAACCTCCATTTAGACTCTAAAAATTCGTTAATTTGATATGCTTTAAAAAGATTACGGAAGATTGAATTATAATTAAAAAACCAGCGGAGATCTCACTATAAACGGGTTTCCGTGCATTTCCCTTTTACTGAGGGATTTTAAGGCCGAATCAGCTGCTGCTAGTTGCTGTTTTCGTACTTTACTAAATAAGATTATTTAAACATTTTAAAATTAGCTAATGTAAAATGAATTAAGTCAACAGAGTCTTTGCTTTATGGTATTTTTTAACAACGCTATAAGAAAATGACTTTAAATAAGAGATTTTAAAGGTAACGTTTTAAATCTGATATAATTTTTACCAAACTTTTCTTTTCTTAACATTCACCTGAAAATATGTTTATTGCTAGAAAGATAATATTATTATTTGCGCTGCCTTAGAATTGACAACAATAGTTTAAAATATCATCTCGAAATTTGAAATAAATCTCTCATGTAAATATATTTTTAAATTTAAACTGTTTAGCAATATTATTATTTGGTGACTTTGGCCAATATGACGCAATTTCCTCCATTTACGGCTTTTAACACATATTAACGAATTTATTATTTAAAAATTTTCTTTTTCTTTCAATATTCACATGTAAATATGATTTTTATAACGTAATTTTCAATATTTTCCTACTTTTAATACGTAATCATTTAATTTTAATTTGAAAGGGTTTGAAAGTCGAAATTTTGAAATAAATCTCTGATGTAAACATATTTTTTTGTTTAATCTGTTTGGCATTTGGACATTTGAAATAGGACGTCATTTCCTCAATTTACAGGAAACATTACAGGAAACATTAAATAATTCATTATTTTATAGTTTTCTTTCATTTTTAACCTTTAACTGATGTGACTAAAATTTGTTACACAACTGATGTGATCCGGTCTCTCAGACCCCTCGAATAAAATAAATAAAAAAAAATAACTCAAATGGTTGAATTTACTTAAATTTTGTCCTAACAATATCGTTGTACTTCTCTTAGGAGCATGTGAATTAAATTGCAGGAAAAAAGTATTTTATTCATCTTATTGAACTTCAGTACAGAAAAGTAAAAAGCTGTAAAAGAGTTTACAGCTGGGAGTCGCGGGGTCTCTGAGACCGCGTGACATCAGTTAAAGGTTAATATGCTTGTGTAAAAACAATTTTTATGACGTAATGTTTAATATTTTCCTGCTTTTAACATGTAATTATTTAATTCTGATTTGAAAGGGTTTTTTTCTGTTTATAATAGTCCCGAGTGAATAAATTTTTAATTTATTATTATACTTTGTGCTATTTTAACAATTGGCAGCAATTTAAAATAATAACCTTTTTTAAAATATGTAAAAAATATTTTAGCAAATGCTGAAAATTTTTATTTAAAATTGAAATAAACCCTAAAAAAATAGCCAAATTAAAAAAATAAATGCAGTCTGGAAACTGCGAGTTTCTATTAAATATCCTTAGAAAAAATTATTAAAATCCTATGTATAGTTTTTGCTCCTATAGGGGAGACTAGGGAGGGTTGACCATACGGGAGGCTTGACCATACGGGAGGCTTGACCCACCCATCAATTTTTATATTTGAAAGAATTTCAGAGTTTTATCTATTGGTGTCAAGCAAAGCTACTAGAATGCTCAAACAATAGTCTTTGTTTCATACACATAATCAAAACATGTGCAGAAAAAATCAATTGTGAATGGTTTTTACTCTAAAAGTTGTGTTTTTTAGAAATATTTTGTAAGCTTTTTTCAGATAAAATATATCATAAAAATTTAAGTAAGTAGGTTTTAAGTAATGCAGTAATACTGAACTTTCATTCCAGGCATAAAGATTGTACAGTAAGTTAGGCTTGACATAACAGTGTGCTATTCTTTAGAAAAGGAATATGTGGGGAGGCTTGATCCAGTCAATGTGAGGGAGGGTTGACCAGATGCTCAAAGCTCCTTTAATTAAGTGGTGTTGGAAATCTTTTTATTATACACTGTGCAAAATGAAAGGTTAATGTTTATTTTAAAAAAATGTACATTTATTCCGTAAAGCTACAGTAAAATAGAGTGATGGAAAATAAAATGTTTAAAACTGATTAAAGAAAGAAAAATTAATATAGTATAGTTGAAAAATTAATATAGTATCCACTGCAAGTAAACATTTAAT
Source organism: Maratus speciosus (assembly GCA_963932465.1). Lineage (NCBI taxonomy): Eukaryota > Metazoa > Arthropoda > Arachnida > Araneae > Salticidae > Maratus > Maratus speciosus. Next base: position 115,956,848 of record OZ010796.1, on the reverse strand, counting down.
GAAATATAAATGAGAAAATTAATAGGAATATTTTTGCATTTAAATATTACTTACAATAGGCAAATAGAACCAGTGGAAATTAGAAAGTATGAAAGCAGCAGTTTTAACCCTTTCAGCGACAGTGTTATGTTTATGAAACCACTTAATTTTAATTCCAAAACGCCACAGTGGCACCAGAATTTTGCTAAAATCCTTTCCAATTAATATGTGTGTGAAATATAGCCTTTTTCTTTTTTCCAAATCAATTTGTTCGTAAATTCCGGGGCCAGTCTTTTATTTCAACATTTTATTACTGAAAGTACTTTGACACTGAAAGCGTTAAAAAATGTTAATGATAAGTTAAGTGCTCATGCGGTTGCAAAAGAATATAGTATCGATCGAAAAACTTTAGGAAGTTCTGTAGTCAAATCTCACCAGGATGAATACAGTGATATGAAGTCAAAGTATGTGAAAACTGGAGTTGTTAGATCGAGTGTCACAAAAAGTAGGACAAGGAGACAAAAAAGGGGTAAATCCGATCATAATAATACATAAAACCCTATGAAAACGGAACCTGTCTCTAACGGAATGCTGTCTTAAATGTCAAAATTTAATTTTCCCTGCTGTACAATTATACTTGCTCAGACAATAATATTTAAAACAAAATTTTCTCCTCTGACTTGCAAATGCATCTAAACAGGTTTGTTTAAGCACCATATTTACAAAAATATTTTTTTATAATAATTAAAGCATGTAGCATAAAGTTATTTTGCTTTTTTAAAACCGATTTCATTCCTCTTCACAAGTATTGCTATATAAAACAAAGTGGGTCAAGCCTCCCATGTAGTGGGTCAACCCTCCCATATGTGGGAGCCTTGACCCATTATTTTCTCATTATTAAAATCAATGATTTTTCAAATTTCTAAGATATTAAATTTATGTAGCAATTTGATTTTGATAACTGATTGTATAACGAATACAATGATATAAAAAACTTTATTCTAGGTTCAATATTTAAAAAATAAAAAATCATTTTCTAAAAAGTGGGCCAACCGTCCCTAGTCTCCCCTAAAACTTTTTTTCAATGGAACGACTTTGTCCATCCATTGAATATTTATTAAAATATTTCTTCGATTTAAAAACTATCTTCTTCAACGTGTTTTTCAAACATTTCTCTATTATACTACCCATTTTCATATTTTTATATGCAGTAATTTTCTTACTATTAGCGACGAAAGGCCTCCAGTCACAAAAAAAAATTATTGACACCGGCTGTGACAACGTTAGTGACTTTTTTTAGAATAGAGAGTAGTGCGCGATTCCTTCAAAAGATTGTGAAACCACAAATTCCTTACATAAAGTGACTGTAAATTTGTCAGAGAACTGCAAAATATTTTTTGAAAAATGATTGAAAAGAATTATATTTATATTTATAAAGGTAATAAATTTTCCCGTAGTAATATTTTTGTTTCTGAAAAATTATCATGAAGTCATAATACGTAAAACCCTTAAAAAAAAAAAAAAAAAAAAAAAAAAATGGAGATTTTCATTAAAATAGCAATTAAAGCCTTTGTGCAGGAATATTAAAAAGCAGAAAACCAACGTTAAGAATGCACAAATAATACGTGAAAATCAACAAACAGCTGTTTCGAATCTACTAGCGAGATTCTTCTTCAGTGCAAGATAGAACAAGACACAGCGTGTTAGAAAAACAAGGCTGAGCAAAATGACAGAGAAGCGCTTATATACCCGATACGGGTAGCGAATGCGCCAAAACAACCAATGAGACAAAAGCAGATGGAACGACTGCGTGGACAAGTAGTGACATCTACCGGATAACGAGAGAAAAATAAATCAAAAAGGGGGAATTTAAATTAATGCTTTCCAAATACGAAATCTAAGAGCACGATTAGTCATATATTGGGCAGACTAAACGTGCTTTTAGATTTCGTTTAAAAGAGCATGAAGGTTATGTTAAAAATCAGAAGCTTAAACGTTCTTCTATTGCTCAACATTGTTGGTCTTTTAAACATAAGTTGATTTTTTTCTCAGCCATCATTATCCAGAAATGTATTCTAACCTTGATCTTGATTTTTGGGAAGCTTACCACATCATTAAAAATTATCACTCTTTAGTCAATGACTTATCTAGTACTCCTGATTTTCCAAGTATTTGGAAAGCATTAATTTAAATTCCCCCATTTTGATTTCTTTTCCCCTCGTTCTCCGGTAGATGTCGCTATTTGTCCACACAGTCATTTCATCTGCTTCTGTCTCATTGGTTGTTTTGGCGCATTCGCTACCCGAATGGGTATATAAGCCTGCTCGTCTCTGACATTTTGCTCAGCCTTGCTTTTTCTAGCACGCTGCGTCTTGTTCTATCTTGCACTGAAGAAGAATCTCGCTAGTAGATTCGAAACAGCTGTTTGCTGCTTTTCACGTATTATTTGTGCATTTTTTTCATTGGTTTTCTTCTTTTTTTAAAGAGATTTTCATATTGAAGGATAATACTTAATTTTTAAAAAGTGGAAAGTTTAATAATTATACTAATTTGATAATTATCTGTTACTAAAACTCTAACATGAAAATATATTTAATGTAAGTTTAGGAAATATTTTTATAGAATTATAACAAATGTTCATTTTAATAATAAAAAATAGCTTATATAAATTTAAAAATTTGATTATTGAAATTTATTTAAAACGAAGTTTTATTCCGTTTAGCTTAGTTATAATTGTAATTCGAATTTATTTAATTTAATAACAATTAAAAAATTACAAAATGAACTGATAATAATGGCCAACTATTCTTTATTATCTGACTTAAAAAAGCTCAAGATTTATATGTGGAAATAAGCAACACTGGGTATACAACCCGTGAACTCGTGATTACTAGACGATTGCTTTTAACCACTCAGCCAGTGCGCTCACTGAAAATTACTCCCAAAAGTGAAAAAAGAAAGTATGCCTATGAATACAGTACTGACTTGTTGTGCATTTGTGTGAAATTTCCATAGAATGGCTAAAAATATAGTGCCATTTTTCATGCGGATTATATAACAAACAAGAGTTTTCCTAGAAACAAGAGGAGTCTTATTCGCTTCATCTAAAACAGATTCATACTATATATTGATTAAAAAAAAATCCCCCAGATCATTTTCGAGAAAAAAAAATTAGGAACGTGCACCATCGAATTTGCTCTAAAAATGGGTATCGAGATCTCAAAATATATTGCACATAGAAATCTAAAAATTTCAGAATAAGATTAGACTGCAGATATAAGACTGTTTTTAAAAAATCAGAACAATATGGACTATATTTGCTGAGTTATTAAATGGCGGCTTTTCGCGTTTCCTTTGATCTCGAGTTAGCTGTATATATGAGTTCCGCCATCCTACGACCATTCTACGATACGATTTTAGGCTTAAGGTTGCGTCACTCGGAATACTACCGTCTCCCAAGGTTAAATAGTTTAATAGAAGTCTTCCGAACAATTAAAAAAACCCTCACGGTTTAAGCGTTGTCAGGTAAATTGCTTTAAAGTTTCCTTTTAAAGATTGCTTACACTGAGATTACTTGACGTATTGTTAGTCGCAACTAGCGTAATTATAGGAATCTTTTAGTGCGGTTTGATTTAATATACTATTGCTGTTTCGCAAATATGTTTTTCGAAAAATCGAATTTTTTAAAGATTTAACACTAGTATACCCCCTTAATGATTTGTTTTTTATAAGATAGAAATTATAAAAATGGCGTTAAAACAATCGTAGAAGCAAATTTTCAGCTGCGGTAGTGTATGACTATGACTACGAGAATAAAATTAATTTTGTGTACTTTTGTTTTTTTAACCCTTCACTCGATTTGACGCTCTAAAGAATCTCTGGTCTGCAGTATATTATTTAAAAACTACCGAGAAGAAATGTATAAATATGAAACTTAAATAACACTGATTAGCACTGATTTTCTTGTGTCCTTGGTTGTTATGGAGGTGTCTGACACTAAAACAAAAACTGTAAGTTTAAAAAACTGAAGATTAAAATTTTGTTAGTTCAACCCAAAATGTAAAAGCAACAGACTTCTAATGTTCTAAAGAATAAGATGTTTTAAGACTACAGTGAGCCTTTTAAAGAGTTTGATTTTCTTGACTTTCAGAAAGATGCCTTCGATTTGATCGTTTACAAGATGCAAAAATGTAAGGAATTCCAGGTACAAATTGAAATGCACCACTGTATAGTATAGCTATATTGATGGTGCATTATTTTCATAGAAATTGATAGATAACGTTAAACAAAATGATCTCAATCAAAATAAATAGAAACATAAGTTTTCGTCTGTTATGGGTTATGCTTTTCAAAAATAGAATAGAAAGCATGAGAGGAAGTAACATTTTATTCTTTTACAACATCTATCAATCTTTTGATTCTTTTTTGAATCAGGCATAAGAAAGAAGACAAAGGCTAAGGTTTCTTGAAATATCTTCCAGAACAAAATGGCTGGAAGCAAAATTCAATTTATAGCAGCCTTCAAATGTATGCCATAAAATCGAAAATGATATATCATATATATTTATCTTTTTCACTATTTATATATGTACTTAAAATGGTCTTTCCATTCTTGAAATGTATAATACTGTTTTATTTTCTAGCTTCAATATTTTATGATGTATTTCAAGAATAAAATCTCATATGCTCCATATTCCTTTTATTGGATTTTTAAAACTCGAGTTAAAAGCGCATAATAACTTTAATACGTTGCAAGTTTTGAGGGACGATAATACATCGCTGCAGAGTAATATTAAAATTATTGCCTGAATTTATGGTACGTTTCTAAACATTAACGTGCTTTATTCTTTATTTTTTACTACAGCGGTTCCCAACCTTTCTTCTCTTATTGATCTCTTGCTTTGCTCTTCCATATTTGAGTACACCTTACTCACATAAACCAGCCCATACTCATTTCTCCATGCAATATATATATTTTTTATAATAATCCGAAGCTAATTAAATAATTAATGAGTGAAATTAACTTATTGACATTTATAGGTCTTTATTTTTTATTCTGTATCTTACAGTTTATTTGAAATCTTTTATAAAGCGGACTAATATCAAAACAAATAAAAACAGCATTAAAATAATTTTTAAGTACATTGACTTTTAATAAATTTTCATAAAAATTATTCTTATTGATACGCATGTATTAAGACGTGGTCTTAATCAATCACTAGGCCCTGTCGTTTTCCTTATTTTGCAACTTATTTCTCTTACACATAAGTCTTTCCTTTAAAATCCAAACTCTACAACTTTGTTTTTGGGTTTTCATTTTAACTTTTATATGTTTATTCGTTTCCAGCCGTTACCAATATTTTTGCGTACCCCCACGTGATCCATCATGTACCTCAAGGAGTACGCCTACCCCAGTCTGGGAACCACTGTTGTAAAGTGATAATGGTACAAATTACCTGCATTTTTTCTCATAATATTGCACTTATATAAGTTACTACACTTTCGAACCACCTCCTTTTGCTTGGATCTTTTAAAAATTATTATTTTAAAGTTATTATCATTTTTTTTTCTTTTTATTATTGACAGTAATTAAAATTATAACAAACTAAGCGTCCCCATATGTGCCAATGACGTGAAGAGGTTAAATAAATAATGAAACATCAAAACTTTTCTGGTTTGAAACGTGTTTATCCTAGATTAAATTGACCCACATTTTAAGGAAGAGTATTTGGAGGTTGGCAAGTATGAATATGACGCTAATATCGACTCTACAAGCGAACAAGGGGTAGGGGGGGGGTTATTATATATATCTCTCTCATAATAATTCCCATTAAAGTTGGAATTCATAACTATCAGCATGTATTTTGAACACGTGCGAATTTCCACGAAAAAAAAAATAATAATCGTATTGGGTCGTTCGGAAAGTCGTGTCCGTTTGGGAAAATCAAGTCGTACCGGAAAACTCTATCATTTAATTATTAGACATTGATTCCGATATCTAATGTCTAATAATTACCGGGCAGAATTTCCGGTACGAATTGATTTTCCCAAACGGACACGACTTTCCGAACGAACGAATAATTTTTTCTTTATTTATTCGCAGATGGATACAATTTTTGAACATGCTGCTCGGGTTCAAAATACGATCCTGATAATTATTATTATTTTAACAGTTAAAAATTATTTCTTTTTACAAATTTTAATGAAGGAGCACAACTTGAAGTCACTTGACACATCATAACAACAGCGAAAAAATTATTACATTAATAAAGATACAGCGTACTTATAACAGCCCTAAAATCTGATAAAACTTTTTTTGTTCATGCATATTATCCCAAATTTCAAACGGGATTTTCTATACGTAGGTAAAACCTTCAAACCACCAAAATTTTTAAAAGATCTTAATGCACTTCGTTACTACCGCTCCTTGTTAGCTGTGTGTAAAAAAAGAGTTGTAAGAATTTAAATATTGGGTTATTTACTGCAATAAAAATTTTCAAAACTAACAAAAATAATTTCACTATTGAAGTTAAATTCTCAGCAAAACAACTAAGGAATTTTTCCCTTTTGTAAAATTCTAAGAGAACTAGCTATTAAGATCACAGCGAAAAAGATCAAGCGTAAGGATAGCGAAATTGCAATAATGCCATATAAATCCTGATATATTGCTGATGTTTCCTGTATAAATCCAAAAGCAAGGCATGACTTTAATTCGCAGGCCGAAATAACTCCCCCAATCCAACAAAAGCAGGGGAGATCTCCCGCACCCATATATTATCAACCCCATTGCGGCTGAAGACATTAGCTTCGCTCTTATTAGAGCGTAAGCGTCTTCTATGATTTGTTTGATGCTCAGCGTTCACAGATGAAAGTCCTCTTTAAGCTAATTAGGAGGGGAATATAATATTTAACTAAAACCGAGGTTCTAAGTCACATGCGGGAGTTCAATGTATACGTGATAGCAGGGCAAAGTACTAATGAAGGAGTACCAATGAAGATGGAGCGATCGAGTTGAACGGGAGGAATAAAAAACACTATCTTCAGAATTCTAAGAACGTCTAATCCATGCGGACGCATGTGGGCGTGTCTGACGCGTTTACACCTAAAACAGCTTTATACGAAAAGGGTTTAAAGCCTAAACTTTCCAATTAAATATTTTTATACTTAACCAACATTTATTTACCTTAATAAAGCAGTGCCGAATTTCTAAGGCCTTATTTCATATTAATTTTCTTTTTATCCGTTGCAACATAGAATAATATATATATATATATATATATATTATTATGAAATAGATTTTCTGAAAAATCGATGCTGTTGTATTAAGGTAAAGTTTGTTGATTGATTATAAAATTATTTAACTTAAAAGTCTGAGCTTTCAGAAGTACAAAGCTAATTTAAGTGGAGAAGTTTCAGGAAAACGTCCGTATGGATTGAGCGAGAAGCATTACTATGACCATTTTATGAGCTTTACATTGAAACAAATAGAAATTAGAGTAAATCAAAATACATCATTCTGTAGTTGTCGAGGCTAACGAGAAAGATAGGCTACCGTGGTGGGTCCGATTCTTCTTTTTTTACAGACCGCTGGAGTCACGTGATGCTCTTTTCGCACACCTTCATTGGTGCATTCGAGCATCACGTGACTCCAGCGGTCTGCAAAAAAAGAAGAATCGGACCCACCGTGGTAGCCTGTCTTTCTCGTTAGCCTCGGTAGTTGTAATGTGAGCATTGTTTCTTTAGTCAAAAGTTTTCGCTTTAATGTAACCATAGCCAGTGGCGTAGATAAGGTTTTGAGCCCTCAGGACAAAGGGTATTTTTCGTTCCTTTCTGAATAAAAACACCCGGATTAATCGCAACACCTCTCGAGGAAAAACTTTGCAGGGATAGAAAGAAATATGTATGAAAAACTTGCGTACTTAAAAAAAAAAAGTATATGTGATGCGTCATAATACAGGATTTTTACTAGTGTATGATGTCACATAGAAAAGAACCGTATATTGAACATTGTTGTTCTGATTGTGTCGCAAAAAAATAAAATAAATAGAAGTATCTATTATCTCTTAAAATAAGCAAAAAATATAAATATTTATTGCTAGAAAGGGCATGGCGATTAATTATTCCGGTACCAAATAAATAGATTTCGATTAGAACCAGAAATTTCGGAATAAAACATGTTAAATATTGGTAATTTGGAAAGTTCTGTGGTTTTCTTTTATGCAGTCTTAATCTATAAGTGCCACATTCCCACCGGAATATTGGAATAAAACTTTGTTTTTATAATGTGCGTGAAGAAAAGCTTTTACTTATTTTGAGATAAATTTGTTCGTAATTTCCGGTGTCATTCAATAATTTCAACTTTATCTCAACAGAAGTATACCGCAGAACTTTCCGGATGGCCCAAAATATTAACCCTTTCAGGGGCAAGGTACTTCTATTCGGAAAATGCTGAAATGAGTGAATGACACCAGAATTTTCAAACAAATTTATTTCAAAATAAGCAAAAGCTTATTAAAAGGAAACTTTCATTCTTTCAATATTCTGGTATTCTGGTATTTTTTGGTATTTCATTCCAATATTCTGGTGCCAATGTGACATTTAGGGATTAAAATTAGGTGGTCCAGAAATGAACTTCCGCCCTTGAAGGGGTTAACCCCTTAAGTCTCGCTCCCGTTATATTCACGGGCTGCGTCTTTTATTCAGATTGTTTGATCCCCACCAGTTTTATAAAATAGTATAATTGGCTTTATTATGCTATCATTTTACCTGTCATTAAATTAGGTAAATATTTCTTTTTCAAAAAACTGGTGCGAATAAGCAATTTGAGTTTTTAAACCGTAATTTAATGCGACCGTTAAGGGGCGAAACAAAGGTAAATTATAGTTAAGTAAATAAATAAAAATGTTTTAAATAAATATTCTAGTGTTAAATATTTTTAATAAAACTTGAAAAGAATTTCTGGCCATTATAGTGTTTAAAAATAAAATTATTTAGAGATTTTTAATCTAAGACGTGTTAATTCAACATAATAAACACCACCCCCTGAATAGTAGGCCTGAGCGCTGACACAAAAGTAGCGGCTGCCGAAGGCGGATTTCATTCAGCGTGTGTACGGTCCCTTAAATTTTCGTACCAATAATTTTTTAAAGATTTTTTCAGCTTTATTTTTTGAGATTAAGCAAGTCAGAGAAATCTTTTATAAGATACTGGTGTCAACTTTCAGGGACCGTACCTACGTTAAAAAAAAAAAAATCCGCCTTCGGCAGACGTCATTTTTGTGTCAGCGCTCAGGCCTACTATTAAGGGGGCTGTGATAATAAACGTCAGCGACGTAATCAACGCCATCCACGTAAAAGATAAAATAAATTGAGTAAATCAGTCTAGAATAATATTTTTAATCTTGCTGCCTTGAGAACAAAAAAACTTTGAAGCATCCCAAAATGACTATATCGTTCGGATTTTCTTTTCTACAGTCATAGTTGTATAAGATTAAATAAATATATTAAATTTAAAAAATCAAAAAACCCGACTGCGTAAAAAGCGAACTAATTAATTATATCTCATCAATATGAAACTATTTTTTATATTACTTACCTTTTTTTTTATTTACTTGTATTGATGACTTTTCAGTTGTGTTTAATTGTTAGTTCCTACCTACAAACACTGTTTTGATGAGGCCTTTAGATGTCTATTATGAAGGTTAGAGTTACAGTAAAGGTAGAGATCCAAAGTACACAACTTCCAGGTTGTGTAATATTTAAACGGAGCTTCTGACTGCAAAAAGGTCAATGCAACATCGTCTTCATTTTGTAAGACCTATCCAATGATATGCCACTCAATAGGGTACGTACAAATTTTTTTCGTCTCTACCGCCATTTTGAATTTATAAAAACAAAAACTATTCTATAACCATTGGAACGTTAAGACGAATCGATAGAGACCTCATTCATTAAAATCCATCCAGCCGTTGGGATGTTTCGAGGGTATAAAGAAATCCATATACACAGATACGCGTGAAACACATAACCCTTCTTTTCAGTCGGGTAAAAAGAATATAGGTTCTGTTAGCAGAAATAAAAACATGCTTGAAGCACCTTTTGATTATTTTTATTGTAAATAGTGTTCCGAATGTTACACGTCTATTTGATAGTATAAATTATTCATTAATCATTTTGGTGGAATCTGAAATCAAAAGGGTGCAATAAAATTTTAAATTAATATAAAAAATAAATGTCTAAATTATGAAAATGTCCAACTAAGAAGATTTCACACTATTGTTACTTGACGACGACAAACTGAATGCTGAAATATAAGGAATAAAATATTTAAAATATTTCTTTTTAATCTAAAGGAAAATTTTGAAAGTATCATTAATTCAAGAGTGAGAACTTAATTAAAATAAAATATAGGTATAAACTTATAATGAAAACGTATATTAAATATGAATACGTTTGAAAAAGTCGATTTCGTAATTAACAGATAGGGACGAGAAGTAAGGTCCGTTTGTATTTCATGTAACTAATCCCTAATTTTAATATAAAAAATATTTCAAGTGGTTATCGTTCTTCTCTTCCTTCTTTTTACCCAGCTGCCAAGAAGGGTTATGTGTTTCACGCGTATCTGGGTATGTGGATTTCTTTATACCCTCTACACATCCCAACGGCTGGATGGATTTTAATGAATGAGGTCGCTATCGATTCGTCTTAACCGTCCGATGGTTATAGGCTGGGTTTTGTTTTTATAAATTCAAAATGGCGGCCGTAAAATACAAAATGGCGGTAGAGACGAAAAAAAAATTGTACGTACCCTATTGAGTGGCATATCATTGGATAGGTTTTTCATAATGAAGACGATGTTTCATTGACTATTTTACAGTCAGAAGCTCCGTTTAAATATTACACAACCTGGAAGTTGTGTAAATAGGATCTCTAGCTTTACTGCAACTCTAATCATCCTAGACATCTATAGGCCTCCTCAAAACAGTGTTTATAGATAGGAACTAACAATTAAACACAACTTAAAAGTCATCAATACAAGTAAATAAAAAAAATAGGTAAGTAATATAAAAAATAGTTTCACATTGATGAGAAATAATTAATTAGGTCGCTTTTCACGCAGTCGGGTTTTTGATTTTTTAAATTTAATTTTTATTTGTTGTGAAATTAAATTTGGATTATATTGACCAGGCGTGCGCTCTAAGTACAACAAAATTAGCCCTTCCTTCGATTTTCAAATACATTATCTTGATTACTAACACTTAGATATTATAAAAAAGAGTTTAAATATAAAGAAAGTGTGAAATGTTTGCTGCTATTTATTTAAATGTTCTACGTTTTGCAACAATAGTACTCGCGTAGAATCAATCCTCTTTCTTGAACAGCTTACTGAAATTTCTTTGTCTGTGCACAATGGAAGGCATAGTATAGTAGCTGTTATTTATACCATGTATGGGATGTTTTGATGAAGAGAAACAATTTTAGTATGGGCTACGAGATTCGTATAGAAATTCACAATTGAAAGAATGTATACTACATATGGAATACAGAAAAATTTTAATGAAAAAATTATTAGCATCCACCAACTTTTAATATTGCTATTTAGGTTGCTATTTACGAACAACACTAAAACAAAACAGTGTTTGGCATACATAGTTTGAGCATACATTTTCCGCCTCGTGTCAGGTCAAAAAAAAAAAAAAAAAAAAAAGGAACACCCTATACATTTTAATCTCAAAAGTGTCACATAAAAAAGCGGAAATAGTCATTCCTCTGGAAATTATGTCTTCTTTCATTTTTGTTGAAAAAATAAGTGGTACCAAACTCTGAAATTTTCAATACGAACACCTAATTTCGAGATCGTATTTGGCTTTTTTAGTAACTTTTAAAACTTACTTTTAGTAACTTACTTTTTAGTAACTTACTTTAGGATAACAAACAGGATGTCATTAAGTCAAATATTTCAAGAATTATGAAGGTTTAAAATGTAAATTATGTATTAACAGTTTCAAACGAACTGCAAGGCCTTCAGTTTTTTAAAAATAACTAAAAAACTACAAGGCGGAATGAAGTGATATTGTGGATTGGCATATTTAAAGTTTTTAAAAATCTACTTCTGTTAAAACATTTATAGGCTGCAATTCATATTTCTTTCGCAAATATCTTTCGAAAAAGCATATATTTTTAATTAATTAAAAAAAAAGGAACCAATGCATTGTAACCAATGCATTTTTTAGCAGAAATCGATTCCTAAAAGTTTCAAATATGCGAATTTAAAATTACAGCTCATTCCAACATGTACTTTTAATGTTTTGTATAAAAAACTTTCCTCGTTGGAAACTATCTTGCAACGATTACAAATGAATTTAACATTAGGAGTCACAACCTTGAAACCATCATAATTCCCAAACTACAAGAACGAATGAATTTCCATTTGGTATCCTGAGATAAAATTTACGGAAAAAGCCAAATAGGATGTCAAAATTAGGTGTTAGTGTTGAACAATTCAGAGTTTGGTACAATTTCAGTATGAAGCCTAAGTTTATTTTTTTGAAAACATAAATTGAAAAAAGACAAAATTTTCATTTGAATGGCTATCTATTTTTTCCCGTGACGGTATTTTTTTGTTAGAGCGACGCCAATTGAAAAAAAGAATAAGAATATGAAACAAAATAAGAATATGTATTTTTATGGAAATATTATTAAGACAATATAACAAAATACTATACAAAAGACATAAATTAAATCTAAACAGACGGCATAAAATTACTAATGTCTTTCAGAATTTCTGCAAACATTTCAGTTTTGGGATGCAAGCGACGCTTGTTGGTTTTCATGTGGAAAAACAATGTATGCTCAAGCTCATACAATTGTTAGTGGTCGCGACATTAACGAATTTCGTGCGTTTTAGAGAGTGCTGCAAGGCAGAAAGCTGCATACAGTGATTTTTTTTTTTTGTTTTCAGGTGCGCGAAGCATTCATATATACGTTAGTCATGCCTTTTTAAAGTGTTTCGTCCATTATAGAGATTGCTGCACATCGAGTTTGCTGCATCCAGTGATTTTGTTTGGTACTTTTTCATTAACGCTTTGACTGGGGCCGTGCTAACGGAAAAAGTACCTCTGTGACAATATGGAGATTAAAATATATGGGGCGTTCTCTATTTTTTATTTGGCCGATTGTACATAATCATGAAAGGGACAAAGAAGGTTGAACAAATCATAGGAGAAATTAGATTTTTGTCTCACAAAAGTGTGTTTGTTTAGTAAGTTGAACATCTTGAAATATTTAAAAAGACATGCACACAATAGCAAAAAAAAAAAAAAAAAAAAATTACCAATAATATAATTGTGGAATAATAAAAATGTCAACAATGAACTTAACAAACTCAATAGGCCGGGAGGCTGCAGCACAGACAATCACCTCATCGGGTTCACGGCAGAAACTCCAGAATTAGTTAAACTCCAGAATTTGTCTGCCGAGTCATATCTTGGTGGAAAACACCTGAAAATCGGATTTTAGCAGTTGGCTCGTAGGTTTACCATTGTGTTTTCCTGCACCCAAAGGTATCAAAACATGGAGGACTAGGAGCCACTTTTTTGAAAAAGAAATATTCACCTTATTTAATGACAGGTAAAATGATACCATAGTAAAGCAAATTACACTATTTTATAAAACTGGTGGGAATCAAACAATTTGAATAAAAGACACAGCCCGTGAATATCACGAGAGCAAGAATTAAGGGGTTAAGTGCCAGATAAAAGGTTTGAGCAAGAATTCTTGGTGAATTCCAATATTTATGTTTACAAATGTATTATATTATCGATGGGGTTGAGTTACCGTGATCTACTAAGCATATTATTTGTTTGAGCGAATAATAAATGTTGTATAAAATTGAAAATCTAATAGATATATTCATTTGTAGTTATAAGCCAAGTGAATCTTTAAGTAGGTGTAAAATAGAATCCTACAAATTATGGGAATCGGGGCCGGTATTGAAATAAAAAGATTTTTTGAGCTGATATAAATAAAAAGTGAATTGAACTGAGTTACTTGAACTGTGAATTTGAATAATAAGAATAACTGGATAAGAACATATCTTCCGTGATCGTTTTTAACCGGAATTTGAATAAAAAGTTATTTCATGCATGGATAAAAGTTGAAGGAAATCTATAGATTATGAAATATCTGTAAGAGAGAAAAATCACATTAATTATGTTGATTTTGAACAAAACGCGAAGTAAAGATTTTATTGAGCTGTGTCAGGAATGCGGAATAACCATGACAGATAAAGTAACCATTCCGTCACTTATTGAGGTAATGAAAAATTGGGAAAGTTATTATGAAGAGTTTATAAAAGACCGTCTTGAAGTAACATCATCGACTAGCAAACAGCAGAGAAAAACAGAAGCAGAGAAGGAGAAAGAGGAGAAAAGAATGGCGTTGGGAGAAAGAAAATTACATTTTCAAGAGGAGAATAAAGTGGAAGAAAGAAGACGGCAGGGAGAGGTAGAGGAGTGGAAATAGAGGCTAGAGGTAACAGATGGAGAGAAAATGAGGAAATTTGAACTAAAGAAATTGACAATGCAAACCGATAGGGACGCTCAGAAGGATGTGGAAATAACAGCTCCAAGGATGGAAATCTCTCAAGTATCTCAAATGAAAATAGCCAAGGAAGAACGGATATCGTATATATTAAGCTTATTTCTGTTAGAAATAGCTACCATAATTACAAGGAATAAAGAACCGGTGATTAGTAATTACGAGTATATAAAAAATGTTGTTGTAAAGATTCAAAATGTCACCGGAAGAATTTAGACAAAGATTCATGACGCATAAAAAGAAGCCTACGGGTAAATGGCGCGATTTTGGTTTTCAGCTGGGAATGTACTTTAATGACTGGATATGTGGAATGAATGTGACAACTTTTGATCCGTTAACGAAATTATTAGTCACAGATCAAATTAAGCGGAAAATACCACTAGAAACTAGGGAACGCTTTGTCGAGGAATTGCCAAGGATTAAAGAAGTAGAGGTGTTAGTTCAAAAACTAGATGATTTTGATACGGCACTGAGAGGATGCAACCCCCCCAAATTACAAAAAGCGCAAAATAGCGTTAACAGAGAAGAAAGAGATAGCAAATGGAGGCAAAATACACAGCCGAATAATATAAGACGAGATGAAAGAGTTGTTGATTCAAGAGTTATTTGTTATCTTTGTAAATTGCCGGGCCATACCACCGCCAAATGAATAGGAATCAAATGAGCACACAAGCGTATCATAGTAACCCAAATATGAAAAAGAAAACGAGAATGGCGCACAGAGAAGAAACGTCATGAGTTTATCAAAAGCGGAAAACGTCATAAAACAAAGACAAAGATACGCGTAGTTTCAATAAATGAAAAGCTCACGAAAATAAATATCGATACCGCAAGTTATGTAAGTCTGATAGATAAAGAATACTACAATAAAATAGGTGCCCCTGAGTTTGTGTATATTGACCGGATTTGGCGGAGAAGAAACGAAGTCAATACGCTCTTCGAGGATGAAATACAAGTAGATGGTGTGAAATTAACAGATGATTTTTATGTAGTATCAGGTCTAGAATGTGACACATTGTTAGGTGTAAATACAATATCAGGATGCGACTTAGCAGTTACAATAGGTGTAAAAAAAAACAAAAAATCTCGCCAAGAAAGAAAACGCCAAGGGCAAAGCCACCGTATACTGTTGTAGATGCATTAAAGCGTTGGGGAATACTAGTGAAAATTTAAAATGTGTGGCCAGTGTGATAAATGAGAATACAACAATGAAAATAACGGAAAGGTGTCGTGAGGAAGTATCAAATCCAATGAGTAAGAAAAAATTGAATGAAGAAAACGCGGTATCACGATTAGTGCGAATAAGCGAGTAGAAAGAAAAACGTGAAAGAGGCGCAGGTAAAAAAGGAAAATAAAAGTGAAATGATGAAAGTTGAAAAATGTTATAAACGAAGAAAGACGAGAGAAGAAATTAATATTGAAAAATGAAATGTAAATAAAAAGGGATTTCGCGGAAATTTTAAGAAGCATGGTCACGAATACTCAAATGAAGTAAGAAAATGTTATCCGAGAAACGATTTTGTTAATAGACGTCACGGATATTCTAAACAAAACCCGAATCATGACGATAGAAGATTTTCATATGGACAACAGAAAGAAAGAAAACGGAAAAGATTTGAAAGAGAAAAGATTGAATTGTGTAAAAGAGATCATATGAGATTTGAAGATAGAACAAGCATTAAAAGACGCCTTAATGGTCTTTGTAGACTCCTACGAGGACTTGTGCAGAACTGGATTGGTTACCAGTACCTGTAATGATAGAGGAGGCAAACTTTCTACACGGACAGTTTCAATCCAGTAACTTACAGTTTGTCGAAGAACAACCAAGTTTCATCACACGAGGTATTGCTCGCCGGTTTCGTGTTTCGCACTCAACAGTGTGGCGGATACTGAACGAGGAACGTTTGCAATCCTTTTCAGTTGTCGATGAACACGTGCAAACATTTGATGCTGAGGTTTCCGCAGGTTGGGGTAGCGTTCTGCGTACATTTGCAGTTTATTTCCGCAATTATTTTCAAGATATACAGGGTGTCCATAAAAGAATGTCCCAGTTACAAATTTTAATAATATCAACTGTGAGCATTGCAGAGAGTTGTATTAAGGTCACAAATAAAGAGTAACTAAAACAGTGTTAGATAAGCGCATGCGCGAATACTGTTTTTTATTTACGCACTTGCAGTGCCACATACGCAAAAGGGCGACTCCTGAGCGTAAAGCGTTATGTTGGGCTGAAGTTTTAAAAGCTTTTAGAGTTATACTATTTTTTCCTTTGGGGTCCTTTTCGTGTCTAAGTTCCGCCGCTACCTAATGATTTGCCAGAATTTAGACACAGAATTGAAGAGATTATTGCTTCTTGACTTGTTAAGGTATGTGCGTACCTTCGGGACACTTTTTTTGAAAAAATGAAATTTTTATCAAACGCATGTGTTTTTAGTTAAAACAGGGAATAAAACTATGAATTCATATAAATTTTTTATGGAATTTTGAGAGTGACATGTGTAGTTCGTGGGCTTAAGGTTGCGCAAACTATCAAGCGACTAAACCAATTGGATCTCGGTGACTCATTGAAGTTAGTTATCAAAATAACGAATTTGCGTCGGCTGTTGGACTAAAATCTTCAATAACTCTGCTGTTTGTACGAATTCGAGAAAAACAATGCTACTATCATGTAAGTAAGTAAGTAAGCACCCACCCTGGGAACCCGCTTTTGGCTTATGGTTAGGTTTGAACCCCGAGCCGACAAATTCTCTATCTTTGAGTAATTTATTCATCTTATTTTTTTTCAGAAACTTAGAAGCAGCAGCGCCAAGAAGTTACAACTTGCAATCATGCGGATATCAAAATACACAAATACATAAAAAATGTCCAAACCACTCACTAGCACAGAGAGAAGGCGCCTGCATCGTTTGAGGCAGAATGAACAGAAGTCCGAGACCATGATGGAAGAATAGTCCGTACCGTTTGGATCCGGAACAAGCAGCTACCGATGCGTCAGGCAAATCTCGCTCTTAGCACATTGGAAGTGCATTCCAAGAGGCAAAAAGATTCAATCGTATCTGTGGATAAGAAACACAACACATGCGGTACCCAGGGTCGAGACGGTGGTCAACAGGGGTCCCTCAATGTCGCTGCTCCACAAGCTGCCAAGAAACACGCTGTCGCCCAATGCGCTGTCTGGCTACGCCTGTGCCGTCAAGAAATTCCACGCGTGCTTCCTGGAGGACGAATTTGGATGCATCTGCGACTTCTGCGACCGACTCTGGTTCAAGAAACACACGAAGCACTGCTAGCCCAGACCTTCGCTGCTCTAACCATCGATTTTTGACCCAGACGTGCATTGAATTTCATAGAATATATAGCTGTAGGAGCCTTAACCACGTGTTTTTTTACACATTTTAATTTATATTTTTCTAACGGTTTTCTTTTGATGCTGATATTTTGTGGTTATACAACTAAGAAATAAAAAAAACAAGTACTTTGTTTTTGTAATTTTCATAATTTTAGAGTATCAAAATAGATTAGAAGACAAATTAATTATAACTCACAAGAAACTTTTTGTAGTAGATTTATAAATGTTTTTTATATGATTATGAGAATTTTTTTCTAAGTAGTTTTAAGTTATATTTTAATCCTTTGCACTCGAGAGGTGACTCTCATTCACCCTTAGTGTTTCCGGGTGTCCCGTGTAAATCAGAGCTCCAAATGCTCTGTACACCAGTATTTTCTTACAGTTAATTTCGCCATCTTTAATCGCAGATCGTTCTGTCGTTAGATAACGCGAAGAAAATTATTTTAAAACACTGGTATGCAGGGGATTTGGAATCCCGATTTTTTCGGGACAGCTGGCAACACTAGTGGTGAGTTAGAGTCACCTCTCGAGTGCAAAGGGTTAAAGATCATCATAACGTGTGCTTATGTAAAAACAAAAACGAACACTTTTGCTAACTAGCGCTTAGTTCCATTCTATATCCGTTCTAAGTTGATCATTACATTTATTTTGCTGTTGGTGAATAGAAGAATGCGACTGCTTTTGGTTAACTTTTTGGTATAAACATACTCGGCATGAGTTCATGGTGGCTCAGTGGTATATCAGTTATCTTCCAGTTTTTAGACCGAGTTCGGCTCCAAAAAGCGAAATGTTTGAAAAAATGTTTTTGTTTTTAAATATAGTTAATTAAGTTATAAAAATAATTTAAAACGAAGCAATTTATATAATGAAAGTTATTTTAACATCCGTTATAGTAATCGAGGTTTTAATTTCATGTTTTTAGAGATTCCAGTCAAACCAATTGGCTGAATCCACTGATGTTTTTTGTTGTTGTTTTGTTTTGTTTTCCAGGGCGTGAAGCGCTTATAATACACGCATTATAGTGATAGCGGCTATAAAGAATTTCATGTTTTTAGCGATTCATATTTTTATACTGTCGGGGAGAAAATGTTATAATATTAAAAATAATTGCATAATTAAGCGATCAATTTTTAAAAATAAAACTATTGAGTGAGTGCAAAAGTTCTACCCGTTTTGAGCATATGCAAATGTCAAGTGAAGTACGGACGTCGCAGCTGACATTTCGAGGACAGGAAAGTGGCCAATAACGCAAGTAGCATTAGAGTATATGGGGCATTCTCACAATCTTTTGACTTTCGGGAATAAAAATCTGGTGAAATTAAACTTGCTAAAATAACATTTTAATCTGATAGACGAATGCCTTAATGATTCAAAATAAAGAAAAAAATGGTCAGCAGCGAAAATTTTTTATTTAACTGGGGTTTAAGTTAAACTTGCGAGTTGAATTTTCCTTAACATTTTACCCCTATAACTTTTTATTTTCTTCTAAATTTTTACTTCTAATGAATTTGCATAGTACCCACAGGACATTCAAATTAGAAATAATAAAAATGTAGTACTTTTAATACAGAATTTTTGTATAACATTGTCTTAAAGGGGTGTTAAATAAGGGACGGTAAGGTAAAAAAGGGGATGGTATAATAAAAAAGGGACGAAATGGGGCAAAAAGTGACGGTAAGGATGGAACGGTAAGGAAAATTACCACCTATTTTTTGGCAAATCATGTTAAGACTTAAGTGATAGCCACAGTGTTCACTGATTTTTAGAAACAGTAGTTAACATTGGATTAAATTAATTTTTTTAAATTAACTTCGAAAAGTGAAGGAATAAACCTTGGGGACGGTAAGACTACCAATAAAGCCATGATCTTGAAATTGATATTTAAATGCTGATTTAAATTCTGCAGTAAATTTCCTGTCAAAGAATTTTAGACATTCTTTCTCTAGCATACTTCTGCATGAGAAAAAACTTGAAAAAAATTCTGTGGCTGCATCTGAAGTGATTTTCTGTGTAAATTTAGCAAGAGGGACGGTAAGGATGAAAAACCCAGGGACAGAGTTAAAAAAAATAATATCAACCGTAAAAATGTATGCAGGTTAATTTTGTGCTATATATTTATATAAAACAATATTTCCAGTTTTGGGAAAAAATTACATCGAATTACTTTTATTGAAACAATTTCATACAGACAGCTCCAAACTTAAAAATCAGCGTCAGGGACACGGGACGGTATAGGAGTTTTCCTGGTATTTGGACCCCTAACATCGTCCAAAACTTATTTATCTCGTTAATATTGTTATGCAATCCTCGAATGGAATGTTCCCAAGTATATGAAATTAAAAAAAAACAACACAAAAATATATTAAAATAAAAATAGTTATTCAGAGACATAAAAGTCAAAAGATTGTGAGAATGACCCATATTTAGAAACAACGTTTATCAGAAGAACTCATGCGAAACGGGAAACAACATGGCAAGCGAGAAAAACCACATCAGACATTGTTTACTGTTCAAGTATGATAAAGGCGTTACAGCAGCCGCAGCTTGCCGAAGCATTTGTCAAGTGTATGGAGAGGATGCTGTGGACGATAGCACTTGCCGTCGTTGGTTTAGGAAATTCCGGGACTGTAAAGCTGTAAAGATTATGCCCGTTCTGGACGCCCATCTGTGGGTTTCTGACGAGGATCTGGAGACAGTCATAAGAAATTCCCGACATCCAACTGTCGAAGAATTACCGGAAACGTTCTCGGTACACAGAACAACAGTCGAAAGACGGATGCATGCGCTTGGATTCATCACCAAGTTCGATCAGTGGGTACCCCACAAGCTTACAGGAAGGCAACGAGAAGATCGGCACCTGTGTTTCTTTGCTTTCCCATAACACTAGGGAACCCTTTTTGAACAGAATTGTAACGGATGATGAAACGTGGGTACTGTATCGCAGTGGAGGGATCGGAGCATATAGGACAAATTATATTTTTCTTACCAGTATCTCATTTTAATAATCTTCAAGAGACATTTTTATAAGATATGCAATAGGAATATATCATGAAGATTACTGATAAAAGATACTGGTAAGAACAATAAAATTTGTCCTATATGGTCCGACCCCTGCAAGCGTCGAAGAGCCGTGTGTCGAGTTGCAGAGAGTACTCCATCGACCTCAACAGGAGGACTCCATCCCGAAAAGGTTTTGCTTAGTGTATGGTGGGTTGCCAAGGGAATAAACCACTGGGAGGTCCTCGCACCGAACCAAACAATCAATGATGACCTCTACTGCCAACAATTGCACAGACTGCGAGCACAACGCACGTCTAAGCGTCCAGCACTCATCAATTGGAAAGAGGTTCTCTTTCATCACGATAACGGCAGGCCTCATGTTGCTTTAAGGACTCGGCAAAAATTACTGGACCTTGGTTGGAAAGTTTTACTTCACCCGGCATATAGCCTCAACCTTGCACCTTCGGACTATCATCTTTTCCTATCGTTGCACAACGCCTCCACTCACCGAACGTTCAATGATATGAAGGCTGTGAAGGTGTCACAGCAGTTTTTTGATTCTAAAACAGAAGAGTTTTATCGACGTGGGATTCAGTTACTGCGAGACAGATGGCAAGATGTCATGCATACTGATAGTACTTACGTGAATTCATAGATGTTTAACTTTTAGTGTTCTCCGCCTTCCTGTTTTCGCAAAAAGGGTAGAACTTTTGCACTTACCCAATACTTTATTTTAATTAATTAATATTTTTATCTTAACGATCCTCTTCAGTTTTCCACTTATTAGGATAAAAAATATTTTTTTAAATTCTATATTTAAATAATTAAAAAATATAAATATTTGTGATTTATTTAACGCTTTCTAGAACACAAGGTAGCCCAGTTTAGGAATTAACTTCTCACGTATAAAATATCGCACAATGAACTATCGCATATCGAACTCAGCACATTTCTGAGTCCTATCGCATACGCCTGGCGTTCGCTAGCCGTTATCTCTTACTACATCTGCAAAATAAATGGAATGAGCCATTTCGTAGAGACAGAGGATTGAATTGAAGGGTTGATTTTTTGTTCGCTATTATATTGCAAAGAAAATGTTATTTAAAATGTCTCTTTCACTTGCAATACAACTTTATTTTATTTTTAAAGTGGTTAATCAGTTAATAAAGGAGGCTTTATTTAAAATGTAAAATGATTTGTTTCATTCCAATTATCCAAAATATAAAATTTTGTGTAAATCTAAGTACTAGTATAAAAGCCGTAAAAAGAGCGTGTTAGGGAAGCATCCGTGAACTTAGAAAAATAAAATTAAGATCGCATAGGAAAAAATTACTTTTTGTTTATAAATCTTTTTTAAAATACCTTACAATTATTCACTCTCCTCGTTTCACACGAGAAACAAATTCCCATGGTAGGTAAGACATCCATTCCAATTGATTCTTTCAGATGGTAGATATTTCCGATATCGGTGAAAAGTGAAAACTTAGTAACTATATAAATCTATATCACACTAAAAAATACTTTGAGCAGTTTTGGGTACAGCTTTAAACACCTTTCTTCCAGTAATAAACAAAAGATGTGCTTGTATAATTAAGTCAAACACATCTGTTTTTCTAGTTATATTGACATAAGACTCATTATATTTCTTTGAAATAGAATTTATTTTAGAACTTTTATGATTATTAAGAAGTTTTCAACTGATTTATCCCGCAATAATAAACAGGGTGTTTCAAAAATTAATTTTCTCTTCAAATAGCAGCCGTTGAATCATATTTGAATCATATTTGAACCATAGCTGCAAATATGAACGCGGTTCCTCGATATTGTAAAACAAGTATGCCGTAGAGGATGCGATAACTGGCAGCAGCTTCTAGTAGTAAACTGCGGAGCTAGAACTCCTTTCTGTTTATCACTAGTAGGTACGGGAAAAAGTCAAATACAAAGTTGTAGAGCGCCCCCGATTTTGAATAAAATAAAGTCTTTCATGTAAAAATAGCTTTATTAGAAGCTCTAAACGGCAATTACAGGGTGTCCCCTAAAATGTATACACCATTTATTTTCTAATAACTGGAACTTTCTTTTTTTCCTTTTAGGTTTAAATAACTAAAAATAATGTCTAAAAATAGACTAAGCTTTGAACAAAAGAAATCTTTTCTAAAATGTTACCAGAAGCTCGAAAACTTAAGTGCAAAGGCAATTTAACAGAGAGTTTCAAGGGATCCTCTAAGTGATTTGACATACATTTAAAAGAAGATGGAACTTTTCAAAATGGTCACAAACAATGTTAGGCAAGATGACGGACATCAACAAACCCCGCAAATTAAGGGTATGTTTTTGAGATTCCATTTCTTCACGTTATCAGCAGTCCTTTGATCAGAAAGTCCATTAGTTTCAATACAACTGCATTTTAAATTAAATCATCAGCGTAAATACACCACTAATCGCATAAAAAAGTGTCTTTATAAGCGAGTTGCACATGTAAGCAAGATACAGATTATTTGAATAAGGAAATAGAGTTAAGTAAGCTCAATGGTTCACCATGTAGACATACAGGGTGTCCTGCGAATAAGACCCTTAATTCAAAATTAAATTTATCAAAAACAAAGATCTATAAAATTATGCGGTAAACGGTTTGTTTATTAGCTAAGCTGTAAAATGTTATACAGAAGTTTCAAAATTTAGTTGCAAAAACCGTTAACAGATGGCGCTGTAATTGCAAATGCCTATAAATTGTGCTTCGATGTCCAGAGCACTAGCGTCTCATTCCTAGATGTCTCCCTATTGAAAAACGAAAATTGGGAAAGACCACTTTTTCGTTGGTGTGATGTGCAGAAGTGGAGACATCTGGTCACAGAATTATTGCATCATCTTTAATTTTAGAGAATTTCAATTAATAGAATTTTCAATAAAAAGTTTAGAAATCATTACATAAGAACTTATTAAAATATTTTATTAAATTCAATTTTTAATGCCATATAATTATTTAAATCAAAATGCATATATTTAGAAAAATAATTTTGTACTTTTTATTTATTTTTTATATTTTTAAAACACGGAATAATATTTTGGTATATTTGCTTATACCTGAATTATTATAAATAAAAAAGTAATTTTGTACTTTTCATTTATTTTTAAACCACGGCATAATATCTTGGTTTTAGCACAACATATATATTTCTTTTCTTTGTAAACAAAGGTTTAGGGGCAGAAATTATGCATTAAATTATTCTATTTTTAAAAGGAATTGATGATAAGTCATATCATCAACGTCGAAGCAAAAGTATTTTGGAGGCTGCATTCCTTTCCAACATTTCGGATGGTATCGCTAGAAGCGGCACCATACTTCTGTGTTCAATGATAAAAAAAATGGAAAATGAGTTTTTAAAATTAAAATGATTTTTTTTTTAAACTTAATAAAGTTTTTAAAAATAGAAACTTTGTATATTTTCATTCAAACTATTTTTTACAATTTAAAAAATGATTTATGAATCATTATTATAAATGCTCAGTGATTTAAAAAAAAATGAGTTTCTTTTAGCTGAATTAAATTTTAAAACCGGAAACTTTGGATTTTTTTATTCAAACTTTTTTTCACAATTTAAATAAATATCAAAAGCAAAGAATTCCATTTTTTTTTCAAATCTTCCTCTACTTGGATTCGATTCCACGATCGACCAATTAGGAGAGAAAAGACGTACCACAGAGATACTGGTATCCGGACCGAAGTACCTTATAACAAAATTTGAAACAAATCTTAACGCTGTCAACACATGGCTCCGCTTCTGCACATCACCCAAATAAAATATTTTAATAAGTTCTTATATAATGATTGCTAAACTTTTAATTGAAAATTCTATTAATTGAAATTCTCTAAAATTAAAGTGGATGCAAAAATTCTGTGACCAGATGTCTCCACTTCTGCACATCACATCAAGGAAAAAGTGGTCTTTCCCCAATTTTCGTTCTTCCATAGGGAGCGATCTAGGAATGAGACGTTAGTGCTCTGGACTTCAAAGCCCAATTTATAGGCATTGCGATTACAGTGCCATCTGTTAACGGTTTTCACAACTAAATTTTGAAACTTCTGTGTAACATTTTTACAGCTTAGCTAATAAACAAACCGTTTACCGCATAATTCTATTGATCTTTCTTTTTGAGGTATTTAATTTTGAAATCAGGATGTTATTCGCTGGACACCCTGTATGCTTAGTGATATTAGTAAAAGCGAAGCTGCTTTACAATGGGACTTTTTTTTTATGAAATTAGTAAAGTGTTTAAGCTGATGATTGAACAAAAATAATTTCATTTTATGGCTTCTAATACAGACAGTTTTACGTGTAAAACGTCATTTCATACTACATTGAGTTTGCTCTATAACTTTGTCATTGACTATTTTCCCATATCTTGTACTATTTTCGAAATAGGAATGATAAATAACAGTTTGCCGGTGCATCCATGTATCCGATCGTGGGGTGAATGTCCGTTTTACTATGCCTAGACACCAAGTTCATGGTTGTAGCTAATTTGGTTCAACAGTTATATGATGCGAGACGAAATTATGGAAACACCTTGTATATTAGTTCTGGTTTCAACTTATCTTTTCCAATTCACATGTAAAACGCACAACGATGAATAGAGTATCATACGAAAGGTTTTAAAAAGGCGCTTGACAAAGCATACTCACAATTCCTTAAAACACGTTGTTTAAATAAGAATTGAAATTAATTAAGAATTAAATAAAAAAAAGTATAAGCAAATAAAATCAAAGGTTTCTTTGCGAAAGCCTCGCATGGGTCCACTGGTTTTATTTTAATTTGAGCATTAATACTTTTACTTCCTTACACTCTCAGAAATACTTTCTTCAATTCACGGAAATTCTCCAGGCAGAAGTGCTGCCAAGATTTTTCCGTTAATTGACGAATATCCATTTACTTTTTCTTCGTGACAGGAGATAAAATATACGTGAATTGAAGAAAGTGGAGTAAAAATAAAACTTGCTGACTTGGAATCGATCAAGCTATCTTAGCGTTACGAGGCGAGTGCGCTAACCATTGAGCTACAGCTGCACAGTAGTGAAACATTTTGAAGTAAATATGTTTGCCTCGGATGGGTATGGCTTGATTAATTTCTTTAAAAACCTTTTAATTTTGAAGTTAATTTCGGGAAGATTTCATCTTTAATGAGATTGTGTCTGGGGTTTTAATACTGTAGTACTAGTATATGATAAAAATATGAATTATAAATATTTTTAAGTAGACTGCTAGATGTAAAATATTGATATTACATTTTCATTCGTTAAGATTTTTTTTTTCTTTTTTGAGTAGAATCGATTTTTTTTTCCATTTAATATTTATATTAAAATATCTTTTAAATCTGCACATTTAAAATATACTTGGAAAAGATGTTATATATTCCTGCGGACGCCATCTTGCATTTTTTTTCTTGGCGTGAAAGCCCCTTTTCCGCCAAGTAGAGATTTATGAGCATGTTAGGCTTAACGAAAATAAAATGTAAATATTAAAGAAAGAGAAAAATATCTATCACTGAATACAGCAGCCTAGTTCTGCAGCAATACGAAAAACGCAGGAAACACCTTAAGGTGTCAGTTAGTAAATGCACGTATGAACGCTACACGTTCATAAACCGAAAAAAACATCACTGGATTCAACAAACTAGCTGTGCAGCAATCTCAAAAATGTACGAAACTCGTAAAGCCCACATGCATGAGAAATATACAATAAACGGCTAATATATCACATTACAACA
Source organism: Maratus speciosus (assembly GCA_963932465.1). NCBI lineage: Eukaryota > Metazoa > Arthropoda > Arachnida > Araneae > Salticidae > Maratus > Maratus speciosus. The sequence continues at coordinate 115,930,157 of OZ010796.1, read as the reverse complement.
AAATATGCATAAAATTATTAACAAACCTTAATCCCGAAAAAGCTCAAGCACAAAATACCTGCAAGCATCACCTTCATTTCCCCAATAAGCCTATGACTAGACACTCTAAACAAACCTTCTCTTTTCTTCAAAATATCCTGATATTTCTTAATTACATCAGCAACAGCGGGTAAACTTACTGCAAAAGCCATAGTCAATCAAATAAATCCAATAAATATAAGATAAAACTAAAAAGAAAGAAAGATACAACCTTGTATCAAAGCGCGTGGGCGAAATCACAAGAGAAAAACAGCCTCACGTACTCACAGCTGCTAAATCCAGGAGTGAAGTGATTATTTCCACCGCAAAACACTATCTCGCAGATAAACGGGGTTGCCAAAACACGTTACACGTAGGGGTTGCCATATCGATAAAGTTCGCCAAGATCGCCAACAAAAAATCGCCAATAAACCTGAAAAAATCCAAGATGGCGGCCGCGGGAATATACGACATCTAAGCCATATGTTTTAAATGATAATATTTTTTTATAAACAACTATTTAAATTCAACTTTATTTAACTTAACTGAATTTATTCAACTTTTAAGAAACAAATTGTGAGTATTTTTGAATGAATGAGAAAAAGCAATTGTTATTAATTTTTAATTTCCAAAACCTTTTTTTCTTTTTTAATTAAATTAGAAATCTTAATGTATCGAATTTTTGGTTTTTCATTTTTTGAATAAATTCGGATTTTAGTATTAATAAAGCACATGCGTGCTAGGAATGATTGGAATTTCTTGCTCTTTTTCAGACTTTTGGGAAGAATTCACGGATAAAATATGTTTTCTAAGAGTACGAAAATTATTTGTTAAAAAATAAGGAATAATTTAGTGTAAATTGACGAGTTTTTCTGGCAGTGTACATTTCTTTTAATTAGATTAGAGACCTCGAAAGTTTATTAAAAAAATCCCATCTTTATTACCAATAATACGGAGTTCGAGTGAATGTGCACACATTGTTTGATATCAGTGTAGTTTGGAGCATAGCCTCAATTTTTTTTTGCCTTGCACTTAATTTTATTACTTTTTAGCTCACAGGCTATCAAAGCCTGAGAGCTAATGCGCCCGCCCGCTCTGTATGTATGTATGTATGTATGTACGTACGTACGTATGTACGTAACGCGATAACTCTTTATAGAAACATCCGATTTGCTTCAAAATTTTTTCCTAGGTTCATTGTGATAAGGCGCTTCCCTGATTAGTTTTGGGAGTTCATTGGTTAAGGATAAAGGGGGAAAAACGGGGTTAGTCCAACCCCTTAATTCAGATAAATGGGTTTTTCATGCAGAATGATTCGATTTTCTCCGAATTTGGTATACCGGTTTATTATGTTAAGGAACTTCCCTGATTAGTTTTGGAGGTTCATTGGTTAAGGATAAAGGGGGAAGAGGGGGGTTAGTCCACCCCTTTAATTCAGATAATTGGGTTTTTCACGCAGAATCATTCGATTTTCCCCGAATTTGGTATACCGGTTTATCATGTTAAGGAACTTCCCTGATTAGTTTTGGGAGTTCATTGGTTAAGGATAAAGGGGGAAAAACGGGGTTAGTCCATCCCCCTTAATTCAGATAAATGGGTATTTCATGCAGAATCATTCGATTTGCTCCGTATTTGGTATACCGGTTTATTATGTTAAGGAACTTCCCTGATTAGTTTTGGGGGTTCATTGGTTAAGGATAAAGGGGAAAAGGGGGGTTAGTCCACCCCTTTTTATTCAGATAAATGGGTTTTTCATGCAGAATGATTCGATTTGCTCCGAATTTGGTATACCAGTTTATTAGGTTAAGGCGCTTCCCTGATTAGTTTTGGGAGTTCCTTGGTTAAAGATAAAGGGGGGGAAACGGGGTTAGTCCAACCCCTTAATTCAGATAAATGGGTTTTTCATGCAGAATGATTCGATTTTCTCCGAATTTGGTATACCGGTTTATTAGGTTAAGGAACTTCCCTGATTAGTTTTGGGGGTTCATTGGTTAAGAATAAAGGGGGAAAAGGGGGGCTAGTCTACCCCCTTAATTCAGATAAATGGGTTTTTCATGCAGAATGATTCGATTTGCTCCGAATTTGGTATACTGGTTTATTAGGTTAAGGAACTTCCCTGATTAGTTTTGGGGGTTCATTGGTTAAGGATAAAGGGGGGAAAAGGGAGGTTAGCCTGCCCCTCTTAAATTAGATAAATGGGTTTTTCATGCAGAATGATTCGATTTGCTCCGAAGTTGGTATACCGGTTTATTATGTTAAGGAACTTCCCTGATTATTTTTGTGGGTTCATTGGTTAAGGATAAAGGGGGAAGGGTGGCTGGTCCCCCCCTTAATTTATATAAACGGTTTTTTCATGCAGAATTATTCGCTTTGCTCCAAATATGGTATACCTGTTTATTATGTTAAGGAGCTTCCCTGATTCGTTTTGGGGATTCATTGGTTAAGGATAAATGGGGGGGGGGGGTAGTCCACCCTCTTAATTTAGATAAATGGTTTTTTTTGCAGGATTATTCGATTTGCTCCAAATTTGGTATACCGGTTTATTATGATAAGGAGCTTCCCTGATTAGATTTGGAGGTTCACTGGTTAAGTATAAAGGGTGAAACGGGGGCTAATTCCCCTTCACTTATTTTTTTGAGGGGCATTATTCTTTAAAATTAGAGTATGATATACAATTAGTGTGAATAGCCTGTGAGCTCAATGCCATCAGTTTAGCTGGGCATTTTTCTTTTTTATTTATAACCTGCCTCCCAAATAAGTGCAAATGGTAACAGGAGACTGACTGCACTTTAAGCCAATTTTTCAATTTTTATTAATATCTTTAAAACACTTTAAAATAATGGTCTGCAAATTTACATACTGGCGTTTTTAGGTGCGTTCTTAATTATATAAATACGTAGCACCTATAGTTATCGTCTGGTCCGTCCGTCTGTCTATCCGTCAGTCCACATATAACAGCGAAAACACTATCCAACCAAATGAATTGAAATTTATTATAAACTGCTCAAGAAAATTAGAGGAGCAAGCAAAATTATATGAAGAGAACAGTGCAAGACAGTTATGTATGGGCATAAAATGGATAGTAAACGTGTATCAATCGCAATACAGAGAAAAGAAGCAAAAAAATTGTGAGGGAGCTTTTATTTTTTGAAAAAAATGGAAAGATTATGAAAAGATGGTTTAGGGCAACAATTTGGTTTCATGTAAATGATAAAAAAATGTATTGTTTAGAACTGATGCATTATTTTTAATATGGCGTGAGGTCTCTTCTAACAGCTAAGGCTGCTGCACACATGTTTTCCATGGATGCGATGAGGTTATCGATAAGACTTTGGGGATACTGTTCCACTGCGCTAAGGAATTGCAGTCTCCAAGTCCCGGACAGTAAAAAGAGGCCTTGGTCTCACTGCAATGCGTTATTTGAGTATGTCTCAAACATGCTCGATCAGATTTAGGTCAGAAGAGCATGCTGGTCATTCCATACGCTGTATTGTTTTAGTTTCAAGCATGTTTTCCACAAGACGAACTGTATGATGTCTGGCATTATCATGCATGGAAAAAAGAAATCACTAATTGCTGAAACATAAAATACGAAATCGTCTCAGTATCTCGTCTGTATAGCTTCGGGCCGTCAAAGTGCCGTTCCGAATAATATACAGGCCCTTACGTCCACCTAAGCTGATTCCAGCCCATAGCATCAACCCTTCTCGTTTGTAATGTGACATCTCGTGAACGTATGTGGTATTATTTTGAATGCCACTTTCTGCCCATCCCAAAACACATCAGATGTCATATCTAGACTGAATTGGGACTCCTCTGTAAACAGAATGTGACTCCAACAACGTTGCCTCCAAACTCTATGTTCAGTTGTCCACATTCTTTGGGCCGCACAGTTGCTTGAGATCAACGGAATGCAGACTAATGGCTTACGTGCATAGAAACCACTCTGATGAAGCCTATTTCGGACTGTTTGGCTGGCCACCCTTTGTCCTGTGGCCAAGAACAACTGTGTTTGCAGCAGAGTAGCATTGACCGTGCCGTCTCGATGAGCTGTTAACAGGATATATTGGTCATCAGTTTGTATGGTAGCACATGGCTGACCTTGCCCTTGTCGATGTCTACCATTCCATGTGTCTTGGAATCGATTCCATAGCCTTGTATTGACACTTCTTGCGACCCCAACAGCGTCCGCTGCACTTCGTTGTGTTTTCCCAGATTCAACTGTCCCAGTAACACGCCAAGCCATGGATTTTGTTAATTCACATTGTTGTGACATTTTCAAGTCACCTTTTCTCAAAACACAAGCTGAGCAATTGAATTTTACAACTGAAACAGTGAAACAGACATTTTTGCAAAATCCCGATTTCTACACTTATCTCCTTTTTCTACCTTTTGACGCCATGAACTTTAATTTGCATGCGAATGTTTTCTTATCTGTTTTCTACTACGCTTTAAATTATGGATGTTTCATTTTACGTTACTTATCGGTGTAAATATTTGCGTAATTTTGTTAACTCCATGTGCTCCCCTAATTGTTTTGAGCAGTGTATATTATCGATGCCAAATTTTGTGGAGTCATTTCAAATCTTATGAAAATCAAATGAAAATTTAAAAAGATAATAATAAAAGTTTTCTTCATTCTATTAAATTCTATCCTACGTAATTAATTCAATGATATACTTGACATGATAATTAATTATTCCAGATTGCCATGGTGATGACGTCCTATTTAAGATAGAGTCTTATTATTTACGTATTACGGAATTTAATGTATATAATCGTAATACATATTGTATTCATGCATTTTTGTATAAGTGTACAACAGCATTTGCACCAAGATTTCAATAACTATAAAACTAGTTATAGCCATGTTTGATATACAATTCCCGGCTTGGTAACGTCTCTTATCTTTTTCATGTAGAAATTATTTTAATATAAATCTATTAAAGATTCTCATAATAAGTAAAGAGTTCTTGAGTCTAAAAAATTGTATAGTTTATGTTTGGGTTCTTTGATTGTGCTGTTTTGAAAAAAGAACACTTCAATAGGGATAATGCATATGTAAAATACAAATTATTCCTGCCAGGGTTTTTGTCAAGATAAATCGACATTAACAGCCTCTAAATGTGACCCATGTTAGCATCCATGAAGATGCATGAGCTATATATTTAACCGTAAAAAAATAATCTAAGGAATTCAAACAAAGACTCAGAAGTGGGGGTTACTATTTGAAGTAAAACAGTTACAATGTGTAGGCAATCTCTTATGCATTACTGACTTCATTTTCAGATTCAGGGTCAACAAACACAAATAATTCAATTATTGCGGTTTTATTTACGATTTGTTTTTGAATTTGTAGACTAGTGTAAATATCAATCGCTTATTAAACATTTTATTATATATTTAAAACAAATTCTTGTGAGAAGAAATTGGGATAAACAGGCAATAAGGAAAAAAAAATTTTTTTTTCAAATTACAAAAGTTCAAGTATACATAATGTATCAAGTATACATAACAATAACATTTATATACATAATTTAAAAGTAGACTTTATTTCCAATCGTTCGGTACTAGGAAGTTTCTTCCACGATAATTTGTTGAGGAATTAGTAGGGAGTGTTTACTTTTTTTTCCCACGACTGTACATTTTAGAAATCTCATTTACTACAAACTCAACTTTTGGATAAGAATTATTAAGTCAGCATATATACATTCATTAACTTTTGAATTTATTTATATACATTCATTAACTTTTGAATTTATTTTAAAAATACTTCTCCAAATTTTTCGGACAGTCACCTTTATCCACTTTTTTTAAATGCGTTACGATAATATGAAAATTTTATTTTTGCATTTAACTTTTCCCAAATCCATAACAAAAACAAAATAATGAATGTACTATATATTTCATATTGAAATAATTGAACTATTTCAATCCTTAAAAAAAAGCAGGCAGTGCTATAAAAATAAATCCTCTAATGGATCTTTTATCTACTGATTGTTTTATTTTCGCCTCAGGGGAAGGCCACAAGTAAATGCCGAGATAACCCTCCTTTATTATTTTTCCCGAGGATAAAGTATTCGACCTTTATTTTGCGAAGACATTGTTTTGCTTTTGTGTGTTTGACGGATCAATGGAGGCCTCTCAATCTTAAAAAGTTCCCAATAAAAAATCCTCTTAATTGAAAAGGCTGCATAAATTTTACAAAATAGATTTAAAGAAAATGGTCTTGATCAATTTAAATAAAAACGTTCAGCTTATGGGAATTTAAAGATTTGATAGCAAAACAATAAAAATAATAAATAATTAAATTCGTGTGCGATGTATGTCATGTATCTGTATGTATTGAATTTTATGAGCATATATATGTACGTATAATTCAAAAATTAAGGATAATGAAATCTGCGTATGATGGTCTAAATATTTATAATAAGTATTTCTCCATTTACATGGGGGGGGGGGGTATCTCTCAATGTTGCCAGTTGGGCAGGGTTTTAAAAAAAAGTAGCTTGCTTGATTGCTGCTAGTTTTTAAAATAATAATTTTCGTTTTATTTAACGACAGATTAAATAAGGCAAAAATAATTGTTGTTAAGTTTTGTTGTTTCAAAAAAAGTGGTAGCATCCAAGCAATCTCAATAAAAAACCTTGCTCAACTGGCAATATTGTTCTTTATTAAAATTGGAAAATAATAAGGTATGAAAAAAATATTGTATTAGATGTTTAAAATGTTACGTTAAGAATAAATTAAATTGAGATAGTAGGCTTGATAAGCTTCGAAAAAAAAATTTTACGATGCATATTGAAGATCCCAAAAGAAAAATAAATTTTATTAGAATTTTTAGAAAATTACAAAATATTTTCAACATACGAAGACCAAAACATACGATCTACCAAATATAAACAAATTACTAGAAGTCATTTATTACTCCCATAAAAACAATAAATAAAATGAAAATGTAATACATCTGATAGGTAGTGTGATACTACTACTGCAGTATACTCGCACACATTTACAGTTGCACAGCAAACAGTCCTACTTAAAACGAAATGTTTGAAAATATGAGAGTGATTAAAAAGTTAAAAAGAGCCCTCATGAAACAAAATTTATTCCTGGAGCATCAGATATACTGATGCACTATGGAATAGTATTCATTGAATTCATTTTCATAACAATGATTACGCAAATGATTACTCTGATGGTATAACAAGGCGTCTATACCGGATCTACTGATATACAGTGGCGGTCAAAAGTTTCCGGCCAGCATAAAATTTTTGGTTAATTTGTAAGTATACCCATATGAAGAGGAATCTCAAAGTGATACTTATACACTTTATTGGCATAAAAGTTGAGAACTTATTTATGGAATAACAATTAAATATTAATAAATTTAATTGACAAAATTAATTGCAAAAGAAAACGCATGTTCTCAAAAGTTTCCGGCCACCTTGGCAAGTTTGGAAAAAAATGGTGTTATAACAGAAAATAACAGTGATCAACAACATTTACAATTAGTATGTTGTATTCATACATTTAGCGATGTGTACTGCGGCGCAGCAACTTGGCATCGATTCAATGAACGGTTTTAGATGATCAATGTTAAGTTTTGTCCACGGTTCTTGCAATTTTTGTGAAAATGCTGCTGAATTGGAATATTTATAATTCCACACACGTTTTCAAGCTAGTTTCAAAGATTTTCTATTGGATTCAGGTCGGATGATTGGGCAGTCCATTTAAAAAGCGGATTTTTTTTGTGCGAAAGTCACTGCTTCACGAGCTTACATGCATGCTTTTGGTCGTTATCATGATGATACAAATAGTTGCGACCACAACTTTTCCTCCAGTAAGGCAGAGAATGATCTTGCAAGACATCCTTATGCATTGTACTGTTCATCTTGCCGCGGATTTCAAATAACGGACAGTCACATTTTCCAGAAAATGCTCCCCACAGCATAATGTGTCCTCCGCCATGCTTCATTGTAGGAATAATATATCTCGCATCTTATCTTTTGTTTTTAGGTCGTCGGTTGTAATGTCTTTTATCTCTCCCAAAAAGATTGAACGTCGATTCATCGGAAAATAGTATTTTTTTCCAGTTTTCACTTGACCAGTTTTTGTATTTCTTGGCAAACGCCAGTCGGGCCCTCTGAATTTTTTTACTTATGAAAGGTTTTTAACACCGACTGTTCCATAAAGTTCTACGTGACATAAGCGTCTTGACACTGTAGACAAACTTGTTTCAGCAATATTTTAACACCATAAATCGCGTGGAATTGCACCGGCATTTTTACGCGGGTCATCAACTACTTTTCTTCTGATAATTCTGTCCACAAGAATAGTCATTTTCCGGGGTCCTCCGGACCGTGGCAAGTTTCGAAGGCCATGACCATCTTTATATTTTCTTAAAATATCGTTTACAGCAAATTTTCCGATCGACAACTTTACCGCAATCTCACGAGAGGATTGTCCTTTTAGCAACAAACAAATCACTCGATTAGGAACAATAAATTGTTAAACTTTTCATTTTTGAATTTCAAATACGTTATTCACGTTGATTAACTAACAAACATGGCCAAACAAACACTTTTAGCGATAGCAAAAACTAATGGATGACTAATGGCCGGAAACTTTTGCACGCGCGAATTTCGAATTCTTCCCCTTTGCATCAAATATCTTAAGTATCCAATCAAAATGATCACGTGGTCAGAGGTAATTTGCTTATTCCTAACTTTTTGAGCAATTGTGCTTCTTCTTTGCTGAAACGTTCTGTCAAACAAATAAAAGAAACTAACTGGCCGGAAACTTTTGACCGCCACTGTATGTCAGTTTTCTGATTTTCTGCATCGAATAAGATTGACATATCACCATGTATTTCATTAGTGGTTCAAAAGAATGAAAACAATTCTGTTGACAGGTACAGCTTAATAATACCTAAAATAGTGAAACAAATAACGTGTACTATTGGTTGACTGATGTATGGAACTTTTATACTGTGCACATTATCTGCTGGAACAGTCGAGATCTTTTCCTGGCAATGGATCCCGCGATTGCCCAAGCATATAACAATAAATGGCTTTATACTCTTCGTCATTGAGAATGAAAATGATCAAGAAGCATATCGTTAGGTCCAAAAGATTCAATAACGACATAATTTTACAAAGATATAATTTCGTGGATAAAGCTGGTTTGAGTTTCTAAAAAAGTTAAAAAGCTAAATCTTGCAACTTCAGTGTACTTTCACAATCTGAATGTTTGTTTCTTATTTTGATTCACGTCATGCATTTCAAATTAATATGTTAAGATAGGGTGGAAGGGAGACATTTCTCACGCAACCGCATCGAGTGGAAAAAAGACAATAAAAACTGTTTATGTGGCCTTCACTTGCCGCAGCACATCTTTTTGGAAGCCCAATTGATTGCAAACGACATTTTGAAGACTTTACCTTGCCATACTAGGAACAATACCAATATCACTGTCGAATGCTCCAATAGTATGCCGGGCTTCTAGACAAGTTGGAACACGCTTTCATTTTTACCTGTTGCACATACGTAGCCAATGTAGATAGCAAAATTGTTCAAAATAAAGTAGGAATAAGGATTATGTTGATAAAATACTCCTGCCATTAATTTTCAAAAAGTCGCATTTTTTAATATTTATAGGTTCCTGGGTCCTATAAGTTATATTTAGAGAAAGTTTCTCCATCTTCTAACGAGTAAAAAAGTAAAAAAAAATCATCCACTTTTCTACTGCCAGAACTTACCGAGTTATGCGACATTGAATTTTATGAAATTTCGAAGCTTTCCGGTACTAAAAACGGTTAGACTAAAACGACAGACGATTTTTTAATGCCGAAAGCTCTGAAATTCCATAAAATTCAAAGTATCGTAACTCGGTGAGCCTCTGTTGTAGAAACATGGAATTATTTACTATTGTACTTGTCAAAGCACGATGAAGAAAACATTTCTAAATATGATGTGTAGGAACCATAAAGTGTACAGTTTTGAAAATTTGTGACGGGATTATTTCATCAACATAATCTTAATTCCCTCGTTATTTTGTAATTTACATTGTCTTCGTATCGCTAACAGGTAAAATATTAAAGAGCTTTTCAAACTTTTTGGGACATCGTTGTAGAAAAAGAATGTTCAGTTGGATGGTGTTTCGACGCTGTGAACTTTGACTTCCACTTTCACTCTTAGAATGCACTCTGTGTTTAGAAAGAACGCAACGAAACATTGCTCTGAAATGCTTTGTTTTTTTATCGAATGTTTTGTTATATTCGATCAAAAACAAAACATTCCAGAGTAATTTTTCGTTACATCCTATTCTAAACACAAAGTGCATTTGCCGAGGGAAAGTGGAAGTAGAAGTTTATAGTGTCGCAGAGCCATCCAACTGACCATTCTTTTTCTTCGAAATCCACACCTGAACCTATATGCAGTTCATCTATCAAAATCCTTATAAAATTACACTTTCTTTAAATTCAGTATCCCTTTGAGATTTTAGTGTAAGTAAGTCTATTTAGTGTTTGAAAAAAAAGGTCATATATTATTGTGTTTATTTTGCAGTTATTATTTTACAGCCATTATTTTTCAGTAATTTTTTTTACATTTTTGAATTTTGAAATTGATTGATATTTAGAAATAATCGATATTTTATGTCTGATTGATTAAGGGAAAGCATTGTTAGAAATTGATACTGTGTAATTGAATTTAAAATTGTATTAGATTTCTGAACCACTTCTATGAAAACTGAATTTTTATGCTAGAATAATTTTATAAGAATTTAGAGAGATGAACTATATAAGAGTTTAGGTGGGGAGCTAGACGAAAAAAAAAATGATCAGTTGCTATGACTCTGCAAAGCTATGAATTTTGAATCCCCTTTTTACGTCCAGAATTCACTGTGTGTTTAAAACAGAGCGCAATGAAAGGTTGCTCTGGAATGTTTTATTTTGATTCGAAGATGCACAGTTTTTGTCACAAATATTGAATATGAAAGTGGACCATTGCGTCTCTCAGTAATTTAATTTTAATATTGTACATATGTAAATACTTTATTCTTATTAATCGTTTTTTAGAAAAGTTTAAAGTTCTAAAACAGAAAAAGTCTATAAATGTTCAACAGTTTATATTTCTAAAGGATACAAATTCCGGATAGATCTTTTTAAGACTCCATTTGCTGTTTTTTCATATGAGTGATTATTGTCATCTCTATCTGGAATTGCTTCCGGAATTTTGTCAAGTTTCCAGAGAAGCTTATTTTTCATATTATTTTCAAGCAAAATAGTATCACTCAATTTTAGTGGTGCATGTGAAGTAAGATTTTTCAAGGAATTGGCTGTTGTCAAATCCAGCAAATATTGCTTATTTTATTTGGACCATTGTTTTAATAGTAATGATTCGTATTCATTCTTTTAAGAAGTGAAGATATTCTTGAACCATCTACGATTACATCAAAAAAGTTAATAGGAACTGAAAACTCTTTACCTAAATTAAAAAAAGTGTGCATTGAAGTAAGACGTTGGGGTTTGTCGCTGTCGTTATATACTATGTACAAAGGGTGTTCACGCATTTTTGTAACGATTTTGACTTTCTCTATGATTTAAATTTAAATGAAAAGAAATATAAAATCTATATAGAATTAATTCGGGATAGGATTTAATTATTGTCTGCATCAATAAAAATATTCTTTGCTTTAAAATATCGCTGGGAAATAAACAATGGATCGAAGGCTACGTATTTGAATTTTACGAAGAGAAATGCTCTTTTTCGATTATTAAAAAAATATATGAAAAGCGTGGTTTTAATATTTCTACACGGAAAATCAGTGACATATTTAATAAAAAAGAAATGAAGCGTCAAAGTTAACATTTGTCTGGGAAATGGTAAAAAACGCAAACCAGACAAAGGTAACGGCCACCGCTTATTATATCTAAAGTCGCATTTTATATTTTAAAAGAAAATCCTCCCTCCCCCTTATAGAACTATTGCAAAATCTTTAAACATCTCTATAGAATTGCAAAAAAATTACACAATCTGATTTAAAGGCAATTAAAACGAAAATCCTTGCCGGCTCTGCCTACAGGCGCAGGTAGATTTCGAAGCTAAATAATAATTTCACCAACAAAAACTAAATCTTGGTTAGAGATAAACCCACTTTAGCAATTTTATCTGTCCACTTTTGACGAGTTTTTAATTTCATTTTTATATAAGAACTGGTTTTATCAGAATCATGTTAAGGCAGTATTCAAGAAATATTTTTCCATGCTCAACAACTCGAAATTTTATGGCACATTTTCAGATTCATTTTTAAAAGGAAAAACATGAAACTTGCTCACCTGATTTTTAAAGAGATTTATAAGTGACCTATGTTTTTATTTTTCGCTCAATTAATTAGAACTTGATTTACAAACAATTATTTTCTCAGTAGGACTATATTGTTCGTTTCCAATACAATCGCTTCGAGAAATTCGGTTTTAAATGCCCACTTTGACATCATTTTTTAAAATATATTTTACCTCTATCAAAAAATTGACCATTACGGCACATTATATAGTTTCTGGAGGAGAGTATCTACCAATTGGATGCGTTTGAAAGCAAAATTGAATTTAAAAATGAGTCAGAAAATAAGCAGTTTGGATTTGACTACATCCTTAATAGGATATATTTTCTTCAACCTATATGTATTTTTAATTTGTTTTTGCTGTAAGAATTGGTCCTGTCAAAAACTTGTCAGTATAAAAGTTTTAGATAATATTAAGAAGATATATAATAAATTCATGCGGATTTGATATCTTGTCAATTGACAAAGTTATGGATTTTTTCTTCTTCACACCCCCCTCCTTTTTGTTTTCGTTTTTAATTTTTTTTGCAGTAAGAATTGGTGTTATCAAAAACTTGTCAGCATAAAAGTTGTAGATAATATTAAGAAGATTTATAATAAATTTAACTGGATTTGATATCGTGAGAATTGACAAAGTTATGAATTTTTTTCTCTCCAAAACCCTATTTTTTTCGCCCCTTGAGCCCATTTTTAGTTTTATCAAAAATCTCTCATACATAAATTTTTGGACCGTTTTTTAGAAGTAATAAATTTAAACTGAGTTGATATGTACTGTAATTAAGAAGTTATGGGTTTTTTTTCGTTTTTTATAAAACCCCTCCCTATTTCCACCCCCTTGGTCCGATTTTGCCCATTAACGATCTTGTCCGAAATTTTATGCCCCTTGATTTTATATATCAGTTTGGAAGAGATTTGTGCAGAATTATGGACGTTATCGAGTCCATAAGAAAGTGATATATATATATAAAGTTGTGGTTTTGGGTTATAGGGTTCATGATCGGTGTAGATCTGCAAAAAATTTTTCCGAAATTCCAACATAGGTGAGATCTCAATAGGCAGTATTTCATACGAAATCTACCTAACAACAACAAAAAAAATAAAAACCTGATGTTCACCGCCTAATGCAAAAACGTGTTTTTCAGCGCAGACTATGTGCAGATTGTCTTATGAAAATTATTTGGCTGGCGGAAAATGGAAAAATTAAGTTATAATTGATGAGGCTTCGATATATGTATCTGTTCGCAATAGAAAAAGATTGATTTACTATCGAAAGAAGAGAAAAAGTTAAAAAATTTGGTTCAGAGAAAACAAGAATAGTTTTGCTGAAGGTTTTATGGTTATTGCGGGATTCTCTTATAACGGAAAACTTAAAATAATGGAAAGAGAAAAAATGTCAAAACTAACCCGGGCTTACTTATTACTTATTCTGCTCAACTATCAGAAATATGTTTTTACAAATGTTTTCAAAGAAGGCATCCCATCACTTTACCCAAACAATCTTCTTTGTGTTAAGTTCCATTAGGATAAGGCCACCAAACATACTTCTAAATCTAGTGATATATTTTTAGAAAAAGGAAGAAATTAAACCGAAGAAACCGAAAGATTATTAAAAACATCCCACCCAAGTCCTCCGACTTATCTCCTATGGATTACAGTTCATTTGGACTTAAAGAAAGCTCTTTATCAGCAGCATCACAAAAAAATGTGTGCACGCTATAAGATTGAGGACTTGGCATTGAACAAAATCAACATTGATATTTTAAGTAAAGCTCTTTTATTATGGAAATCAAGATGTAATATGATAATTGAAGAAAAGGACTATGAGATTGAAGATATTAGAAAATAAAATTCTTATCTTAGTTTATAAATTTCTTTTTCCAAAATCGTTTAAAAAATGTGTGAACACTCTCTGTATGTCAAGGCATTCAGAGGATAAGTGTCTTTGAGGATAATTTGAGGATAAGTGTCTATTTCAACCAATCGTGCCGACATTTCTTCATAGCTCAAAAGAGCTTTTCCAGAAATCTTTCGTAGGCACTCTTTTACTGTTTTTACGAGTCGTTTATAAAAGTCTACCAACCATGCAGCTCTTTCTATGATATTTTTCCAAACGATTCTTTTTTTAGTGAGAAATTTCAGAAATACGTTGTTAGAATTGACATCATATAAATTTTCACTTTACTTTTCAGCTTTCTTGAAGGTTTTGGCGTTATCTGAGTAAATAACTTTACAATTTCCTATGCTTTCTAAGAATCGTCTAAAAGAAAGGAAAAAAGAATCTGTATTCATATCTGTAACAAGTTCTAGATGTAAAGCTCTAGTAACTCCGCAGGTGAACAAAACAAGATTAGACTAATGAATTTCGGTAAAGAACTTTCAGTTCCTATTAACTTTTTCGATGTAACTGAAGATGATCCGAGAAGATCTTCACTTCTCAAAAGAAAAAAAAGTAGAGATCCTTATTAATAAAACAATTGTGGTGCAAAGAGAAGAAGAAATATTTGCGGAGTTGGAAAACAGCCTATTTTTTGAAAAAGTCTACTTCATTCACCCCTAAAGGCAGATGACCTTGTTCTGATTGAAGATGATATGAAAAAGCTTCTCTGGAAATTTGGCTAAATTCTGAGAGCAATTCTAGGTAGAAATGATAATTTTCGCTCATATGAATTTTGCCAAGCTTCCAGAGAAACTTTTTTCAATATAATCTTCAATCAAAACAATACCCTGTAGAACCATACTTCATTACGGTATTTAATGCCATCTATGGTTGTTGTACTTTGCCGACAAGAACTGTTATGGAATATGATTATCTTCCACATCTGCTACCGATGAATTCAGTGCATTACACCCATATATCTCCCAATAGCATGTTATTAGCTTAGTACAATTTAAAAACTTGCTGATTAATATTTAAGGGCTTACTTTGTTTGTACGGAATTTTATAGCGCAATGAACTATGGTGCAAAACACGAGAATTCTCGGTTGTACATTTTAGATTTGATCATTAATTGTAATTTTACATTTAATTATGCTCATGAGAGCGCAATCAGTGTTCATGCGAGCGCTAAATATAATTATTCTCATGAAATTGCAAAAGATTGAGTTGGAAAGGTCGAACGAAAAATTTAAACCTAGGATAAAATTACCGGGTTGCTCTACACCGGATCCTAGAGATCTGAAGATCTTGCTCCACATAGGCATAAACATAAATTTAGAAGTATATGCAGGGTAGTCATTAAAATAAACTTTGCTGATATATGAGCCCCTTGCGATCGTACCGTGCACGGAAATTTGTTGCTATTTCGGGTGCATGTAGTTTAAGGTAAGGACTCAGGAGTGGAGAACAGAAATCGAGCTCTCAAATTAAAGATTACACCAATAAAATTTAAAAAATATCAAACAGTCCTTTTTGCATTATAAAATGATTTTCAGAGTGAAAAACTATAAATAGTGTCTAAGCTAAACACGCAGCGCTAGAAATGGCGACTGGAAATAAGCACAAAGGAAAGCATTTGATACACTACGATGTGATGCAAGAATACTTTGGAAATATTGTTATTTATCATCGTTTTACGTTTCCTTCGTCGCATTGATCACGCAAACACACTCCAATTGTTTTCTGTCTTTTGGAGTTTTTGAAATGATAAAGTACATATTATATGAAAAGTACAATTAAACGTGAGATACTTCATTTAAGTGCCATGATTTACATTATGTTTTATATTGTATACAATTTCTCGGCTGAGATGCATCATTATCATAACCTGTGAAAACGGACATTTGGAAATTTTGTAATCCGTCAAAAATATTATATTTGTCCCCAGTAGAGGCACATTTGTTGTTTATCAATGCTCTTCTTTGCGCTTGTTTAAAGTTTCTGTTTCCAGTACTACAGTACAGTTCAAATGCCATGAGTGTTTTCCCCAGGAATATCATTTTCCTTATGAAGGAAAAAGCAGGTGTTTTCATTTGAAAATTTTGGATTTTTGTCACAGAAACCACAACTGTAAAAATTCAATTGTTATTCTTCATCATTTTTTTTGAGTTCATATCTTAAAATACGTACATTCTATATTCCGCTTTATTTAACAGTATGGTCCATACAGAATTATATATCGACAAATTTTTTAGGACTGCGACATACAGATGGGTTACAAAATAATACGAACACCCATGAAAAAGGCATGGTCCAATTCAAAGAAGTACAACGCGCATATCACTTTGCACTCAAATCTGCCACCTAGTGGTTAGGAAAGGTAAGGTATCTGTCGCTCAACATCAGTCATAGGTGTTGAATGCGCTTACCATACGGTCTGGAAAACTCAATAATGACTGACTTCTCAGAGTTTGAAAAAGAAATGATTTTTGAATGCAGTGCGCTGGTTGCTCCGTGACGGAAACAGCCAATTATTCGGGTCGTGAAAGGAGTAATTTGTCAGCAGTTATGACAGCATACACGAAGTGAGGTAAAGTTTCGCCTGTGAAGTACAACAGTGGACGAAAAGGAAAGCTTTCTGAGAGGGATAAAAGAGAGTTGACCCCAATAGCGGTACGAAAGCACAGGCAGTCTTTATCCCAGACAACGTCAGAGATAAATAGTCATCTCCAGAATCCCATTTCAGAAACAACTGTCTAAAGGGAACTTCATGCTTCGAACATTTATGGAAGAGTTGCAATTTGTAAGCCATTGGTGTAATAGGTGTTCGTATTATTTTGTCACCCATCTGTATATCGTACAGTTACGGCAAAAAAAAAAAAAAAAACCCGCACTACTTCGTGCTATTTCGAGTACCATTTGTCGCAATAGAAAAATAAACGTATCAGTAGATTAGGCATAACTTCTATTTCCCTTCGCACTCTTCAAACAGACTAAATGGAATATTTAACAACGTTTTTACGAAGTTATTACCTCTATTATAATTATGATGATGTGTCCATAATGATTCTTGTGAAAAAATATACTAAATAGCACAATGTGCATATATGCCAGCCTTGGAAGTTTGTGATATTTTGTTATCATAAAGGGTTAAATCGTTTGGTATGCCAATATTTAGCTGAGCCACTGAGATGGCCAGAGATTGGAAGGTGTGTGCTGATGCCATTTCTGCGTCAGGGCAGTTAACACAGTTTCTGTAGTTTTTTTTACTTTGCTATCGATTTGCATTTCTTGTGATGATCAGTTCTTAATGTAATAGTTGTTTCAGTTATTTGTCGATCTACATTGACGTTTAAAAGTTGGTGTTTTAAAGGGCCTTTAAATATTTTTATTTAGACTGAATTTCTCCATATAGTTTGTATCTGAAAAGGTAACAAATTTGGAGTTGTCATGTCGATCTTCTTTGCTAAATTTATCTGGTAGTTTCATGCGCAAGTAGTCATTGAAGTGTGCAGATTTTGTTTAACTCGTTAATTTCATTGAGGCGGGAATAGATTGTTTTTGTAAATATTGGTCTTCCGTGTTTGATTGCCTGGATGTCTGTTAGAGATTCAAAGAACACAACAAGGTGTTTTATCTGTTTAATGATAAATATATACTTAATGAGATAAACATATATAAGGCCTCAAATATTGCAATATGTTCACCCATATAATTAGATGCGATGCTTCTAGCTATAATTTTATGTTGGTGAGCAGCATTATTTTGAGTAACCACATATACTCCAGAGCCTTCATTCGAAATTGTGCCCGAGGACCCGTTGGTGTCAACGTGTGCAAAATCTTTTTTTGGATAGTATTCGATTGTTTTAATTACTTTTTTTGCTGTTTTAAAAAAGGCTATTTCAGATGTTCCTTCTAAATTTAAATTATGTACTTGTATCGCGTACCGATTTTCGAACATATCTCAAACATAATTCACTAAGTCAGTATCATGGTGGTATTTTAAGGATAACTAAATAAACATTCGACGTATATAGCATTTCCTATCGATTGGAACCTTTCTTTTTCCTCCATCATAAACATCCCGTAAAATGCCACGAGAGTGATGAGTTTTCCCGCCTCAGTTGTCCAAATTGTAAGGCAAAAGCTGATATCTAGCTGAATACCTAAAAAATGGAAATAAATATTTCAAAAATACGATTATACGCAATAGAACTCACGCCTTTTGTGTATGCTGTTACACAATCCTGCAGAAAATAAACTTTGGAAATGCTGATTCCTTCAAGTTCATAACAATAAAACTTCTTAAGGCATCTCGCAATAACATTCAGCATGGGTTGTCACAGTATTGTCACCATTGTCTAATACCGTTAGATTTTCTGTGGGACTATCTGAATTCTAAAGTGGTACGTGAATAAATCCTGATGAAGTGGGCATCGAAATTGAAAATGTAAACACATTTATTCGTAAAAATGTTATTGGCGATTGCGACAAAAAATAAATGTTGTGTAATAATAATAACAGTAATAATGTATGTAATAATACAAAATGAATAATATCGTAGTCAATTGCCATCAAACATCATAATAATCAAAATTGAAAACACTAAAATTTCTATATATTTCTCATTTTATTCTAATTTAGCATACTGAAGGAAATACTAAATAACCCTTTACTTTATGCCGAAGAGTAAAATATGTGTAAAGTCTCAAATGTATCTGTATTGTCTTTGTCTGATTTTAGGTTAGTTATTCTGAGAGCTAAGTAGATTAGTTCATGATCGTTTATGATAGTACTAATACCGCCATACTTGTGTCAATATGCACTACAATCCCAATAAATTTTGAGCCATTTTCATGAAGAATCAACTTGACTCTGATGATTGCTTGAGACAATAGACATTTCTCCTGTTAGTTGCCACAGAGAGGATATATAATGACATTCCTTGGGTGTCAAAATAGTAAGTACAATAGAACCATGGTCCTTGAACGCCCAAGATGTCGAACGATCGGTTTCTCGAACAAGAAGTTAGAGCGAAATTTGATTAGGTTCTCGAAGAGAAATTTGCTTCTCGAACAGTGAGAAAGTGGTCTCTAAATTACCTTAATAAGAAGAAATGTAGCAAAAACTTGATTTTCCTCTTCTTCTTCTTCTTTTTTTTCTTTCTTTTCTTCTTTTTTTCCCCCCTAAACACAAAGCGCACTTACATTTGGTACAACGTTCGCAGTGTTAACGAAATCCTTCCCTTTAGAGATTCTCATACAAAAAATTTGCCGAGATTTCTGATTTTAATTTTAATTTTAATATTTTATTTTCCTTTCGTTTCCTTTTCTTTCTTTTTTTGTGATTTCATGTGCGTGAAACACATATACACGCGACTTAGTGATCCTGGTGCTAATAAATCCAAAGCACATTGTGATAAAAACAGCAAGTTAACAGAGTGTTCTTAATGATCTAAAAATATATAATAATGGATATCCCCCCGCCACTCCTTCTCCCCAATTTCAAATAATCCGAAATTTCACCATTAAAGGTGTGCCTACAATTTTTTAAAACCTTTATTAAAATGTCATAAACCTGCAGGGCTGAAGCATGGGTTGTGCTGGTGATGCCCCCGCACTAGGCGCTTTTAATGAGTGTAGGCCACTGGCAAGCTTTCATAGGCGCCATTAACTATACAGAGGTTCCATTTCAAATCTTTCATGGGGAGGTGGAAAAGTTTTCTTTCAAGGAGGAAAAAAAAAAAAAATATATATATTTATCAGGAGCGTTATGAAAATCAGATATAGCTGAGAAGCAATAGATTGCAGTTTTATATGTAAAATATATACAAAAACTAGTGCAACAATAGATGCAAAAGCATGGGGTGCATACGTTTGTGACTAAATGTATATAGTTGGTGATGATATATAGGGTCATTCCATGTAAAATGAGCAAAAATTAAAAAAAAAAAATGTCGTGGCCACATAGTAACCGATTTTAATCAAATTTGATACACAAGTTCAATTCATATAAAAATAGAGCTATGCAAAATATCTTCACAAAAAATAAATTATTTTAGCAATTTTGGACATTTAAAAAACTTGTGATAAAGAATATCATTTGTGCAATCGTCCAAAGTTGCAGGTTTGAAGTTCTTTATCTTGAAAACTATTTAACAGAAATGAATTTTTTTTTGCAATATTGTAACATTTGAAAAATTATCTTCCCATTTATTCAGTAATAATAATCTGGTAACAGCATGATTAATCTTTAAATGGTTGTAAAAATTGAAAATTTGTGAATTTTGAGAAAATTGGAGACGTTATACAAATCAAAGGAATTCAAAAACATCTGTGAAATTGATATCTGATGTAGTATTACATATGAAGATAAATTCCCCAAGTTTGAAAGTTGCCATTTATTTTCTTCATTTTCAAAAAAACTTAGAAACTTAAAAAAAAATTACAAAATCATAATTTTTCCTCTTATGTATGAGTAAAAATATAAATAAAGGAAAGATCCGACATTAACAATATTGCACAGACATAAAGATCAATAAGTCCATGACATGCTAAAAAAAAAAAAATCAAGATTGCCTTTTGACTCCTAACATAGCAAAAGTGGGTTCAAAAAGGTAATAACTGTTACATTCCAGGAGCTGTTCCTCTTTGAATTCGCGCCGTTTCTTAAAATATTTCACGATTTCAAGGTGAAAAAAATGAGTTCTGCCACCTATTTTTTGTATCTGGATTTAGGATTAATATGTAATTTTTTCTCCAAACTAAATCATTTTTTTCTACTTTAATTAAATATATTCTTGAGGTAAAAATAAACTGAAAGCAAGAATAAAATTTTCTATATTTAAAATATACAGTTTTATCTATAATATTAAATAATTTAAAAGATTTAAAAAGCTTCCCTTCAGTTTCAAAGAAGTGATAGAAATATTGCATTTTATCCTCAATATTTTTTACTATTTATTTTTTTTCTCAATAAGGAATAAAAAGGCAGGAATGAAATTTTCGATATTTAAAATATATACTTTTAGCTATAACGTCAAAAAATATTTAAACTTGTCAGAGCTGTCCTTCATGCTTAAATGAGCAATAGAAATATTGCCTTTTTATCTCAAAATTTTTGAAAAATAATTTTTTTTTCATTACGGCATAAAAATGCAATAACTAACTTACGCCAATCTGTTACTTAATATTGATTCCTAATTATAAATAATTTTCAATATAGTCTTTCCATTCTAAAGACTAATAATCAAAAATGAAATTTTAAGCATGTAGACAAAACCTCGATTTTGCATCCACTTTTAATGTAAATTTTCCAACAATCCAATTAAACAATCCTGAAATCTATTATTTTACATTTACTCATAAATAGGTATAATCTGCTTATATACTGATTTTCATCAAAATCTCTGACATGTCTGCCACAGCTGATTTGCTCATTTTGCATGGAATGACCCTATAATTAAGGGTTGAACGGGAAGACAAATATACAAAGGTTTGCATAAATTATGCGTATTTCTGTAAATGTGATATATATTATTTAATTTAAAAAGATATTTTACCGTTCCCGGAAATAATTTTAATTTTCAGAAAGAGGAGTAACTGTATATGAAAGTTTTCTATCATAAAAAAATTCCAGCCGGATCGGCCTACAGGCAGTGGTAGATTTCGAAGTTAAG
Source organism: Maratus speciosus (assembly GCA_963932465.1). NCBI lineage: Eukaryota > Metazoa > Arthropoda > Arachnida > Araneae > Salticidae > Maratus > Maratus speciosus. The sequence goes on along the minus strand of OZ010796.1, from coordinate 115,908,238 downwards.
TACTAATTTCCCCAAAAAAACCTAAATCAAGATTAGAGATAAACCCAGTTTAACAATTTCATCTAGCCGCTTTTCACGAATTTTTATTTCATTTTTCTGTAAGAGCTGGTTTTATTAGAATCATGTTAATATGATAATTCTTTCTTCAACCCCTATTTTTGTTTAGTTGTTCTTACTGTAAGACTTGGTCCTATTAAAAACTTGTCAATATAAAAGTTGTAGATAATATTAAGAAGATTTATGATAAATTTAAGCATATTTGATATCTTGTGAATTGGCGAAGTTATGAATTTTTCCTTCTTAACGCCCCCCCCCCTCCCTTTTTCGTTAATTTTTTTGTGGTAAGAGTTGGTCCTATCCAAAACTTGCCAATATAAAAGTTGTAGATAGTAATAAGAAGATTTATAATAAGTTCAAGTGAATTTTATATCTTGAGAAGTGACAAAGTTATGAATTTTTTTCTCCCTAAAACCCTATTTTTCGAAACTTGAGTCCATTTTTAATTTTATCAAAAATCTGTGATGCATAAATTTTTAGCCCTTTTCCTAGAAGTAATAATAAATTTAAACTGATCTGATATGCATTATAATTAAGACGGTATGGTTTTATTTCGGTTTTCGCAAAAGCTGTCTCTATTTCCACCCCCTTATTCCGGTTTTGCCCATTAACGATCTGGAACGAGATTTTCTGCCCCTTGATTTTATGTATTATTTTGGAAGAGATTTGTGCAGAATTATGGAAGTTATCCTGTCCATAAAAAAGTTATATCTATATAGCTATATCTATATCTATCTATCTATCTATATATATATACACACACACAAATATATATATATATATATATATATATATACACCCTATGGCCATTAATGACCGGACACTTTCAATTTTAGACACTTTGTCGAATATTTAAAGATATATTTCTCGGATTTTTCTGGAACTGCAGGATTATGAAGAATATGTTTTACTTCATATTTATCGAGAGCGGTTTGACCAGAAGTACAATTAGAGGGCCAACACAAAATCAAACAAAAATAATAATGTTTGGGATCACCCTGTAAAATAAAATTGTCGAAATGATCTATCGCTATAGCTTACGAATATATGGATAGTGTACAATATATGTATTCATTTGTAAAAAATAGAACGTATATTCATGGAGATATATCGATTTTTTTTAAATAAAAAAAAATTGCTTACATCATTCAGGGTTTTTTAACAAATTTAACACTAGTTTCAAAAAATTTGGAAAAATGCAGTAGAAATAGTATGGTGTAATTGAAATGTAAACGTATTAAATATTTGATGAAATATGAGCAGTTGAATGAAACATTTTTTATCTGCGTATGCGCGCACGAGAAATAATGTTTTTTTTTTTTTTCATGACTTGATAGCCAACTCTATTTAGCAACTCATAAAAAATAGCCAGTCAAATATCTAAAAAATTGAGAAAGATATCGGCAATAGACTGAGCTGATTTTAAGTTGTTCTCTAAAAATAGCTAAATGATTAGAGGTTTCCATAAATTGTAGTTTTTAATTTTTACTTTTTTAAATTTTCATTTTTTATGGGTGTTTTAATCCTCTTGGAAAATCACCAGTACGAGCCTATTCCAAGAAAAGAAAAGCCATCAAAATCTAAGCATTTCTTCTAAATCTACTCGTTGGCATTCATTAAGTACAAACTCCTTTGCTGAAAGCCAGATAATAAAACATGACAATTTGTGGAAAATGCCTTATCATTCAGCAGCTTTTAGAGAGCAACTAAAAATTCACTCACTATATTGCCGATATCTTTCTGAATTTTCACGATATTTGACTGGCTTTTTTTATGAGTTGCTCCATATAGTGTTGACTATCAAATCATGAAAAAAATATTTTTTACCCCGCGCGAATGCGCAGATAAAAAATACATCATTCAACTGCTCATATTTCATCAAATATTTAATATATTTGCATTCCAATTACACCATATTATTTCTACTTCATTTTGTCAATTTTTTTGAAATCGGCGTTAAATTTGGTAAAAAACCCTGCTTGATATAAACAAAAAACATGCAAAAATTTTTCGAACTTTAAAAAAAAAAATCGATATATCTCATTGAACATACGTTCTATTTTTCCACAAAAGAATACATATATTGTTTAACATCCATACATTCGTAAGCTATAGTAATAGATCATTTCGTGCATTTTATTTTACAGGGTGATCCCAAAAATTACTTTTTTTCTTTGATTTTTTGCTGGCCCCCTAATTGTCCTTCTGATCAAATCGCCATTGATAAATATGAAGTCAAACATAGTCTCAATAATCCTGAAGTTCCAGAAAAATCCAACAAATATATCTTTAAATATTTGACAAAATGTCTAAAATTGTAAGTGTTTGGTCATTAATGGCCACAGAGTGTATAGATATACTATATGGCCAATGATGACAGGTCACTTGCGATTTTAGACATTTCGTTAAATATTTAGAAAAATACATGAGTAATTATCGTGAAACTCCAGGTGTGTAAACAAAATAGTATAGGTCATATATTTCCTCGAAGATTTTTTCCCGAAATCCCATAGGGGACTGTCGAGAAATTGAAAAAGAACGAATATTTTCTGGATAACCCTGTAAAAACTAATGCAGCAAAAGCGTATAATTTGCAGAAAAGGATTAAGAGGCTTATTGCAATAAATTGTGTTCATTTTTATGAGGACATCATGTATACTAGTAGAGAAATTAAGGTTTTTATAAAAACAGTCCCAAATTTCGCAAAGTTTTTTGCTTATAATTTGCAGAGCTCTTAATATAAAAAAAAATGTTCTTTCAGATACAATGACAGACACATTATACACAATTCTCTGTAATCAGAATAAAAAAAAATAATAAAAATTGGATGAAAAATGAGCAGGTTTACTAAATAATGTCTCACTGCGCATGCGCGAATGCAAAGAAAAACAGGGTGTCCCCTCTCAACGGTGTCCAATGGCTAATTCGTAAACCGTTAGTCATAGACATATAGTTCCAATTACAAAAATGTTTTAAATGAGGTAAAGAAGTATATTAAAAGCGATTTGGGTCAATAAAAACATTTCTTAAAGAGTTAGAAAATTTAAATTTTTATACGGTCTCCCGGTCCTATAAGTTACATTTAGTAAAGTTTTCCAGTTGCAATGACAAATAAGACAAAAAAAGTCCCGTTACTCTGCGATTAAAATTGACCGAGTAATAGCTATTTAAAGTAGGAGCATATTTTTTCCTGCAAATTAGGTGTCATTCACAAACTTAGTGGAAATGACCCCTCAAAGCTCATCCGTGATCAAATGCAGTAAAGTGGTATAAGTCATGCATATTTAAAGTTTCATAACTCGGTCAAATTTATGTTGTATGAACGGGACTTTTTTTGGCTTACTTGTCAGTGTAATAGGAAAATTTTACTGAATGTAACTTATAGGACCGAGGGACCGTATAAAAATTTAAATTTCATAATTTTTAAATAAAAGATTTTTTATTGGCCCAAACCGCTTTTAAAATATTTCTTTACCTGATTTAAAACATTTTAGTAATTGGAACTATATGTCTATGACTAATAGTTTAGGAATTAGCCATTGGACACCGTTGAGAGTGGACACTCTGTATAATGTGCATAATGTATTAGCTAAGTGTATAGAGCAACTTTTGTGAAAGTCTCAAAAACATAGCTTGAAAATTCTGAAAATTATCGTCGGTAGAATGAGTTCGAAATCCGTTGTTTCTAAAAGGTAGCAAAAAGATTAGGGGTTGTATCGAAATATAGTAGTACGTGCAATATTGTGTACGCCATATTGGAACTAATCAACGGATATTTGGGTACAGCTCCTGATACTTTTGCTTCATCTTGGGAACAACGGATTTCGAGCTTATTCTATCGACGATAATTTTCAGAATTTTCAAGCTATGCTTTTTAGACTTGTTTTTGGGGAAATAAAAATATGAGGAGCTGTAACGAAATATCCGTTGATTAGTGCCACTATAGCGTACACAATATTGCACGCATATTTGGATACAACCCCTCATCTTTTTGCTACCTTTAGGGAACAATGGATTTCGAGCTTATTCTATCGACCATAATTTTCAGAATTTTCAATCTATTTTTTTGAGACTTTCACAAAAGTTGCTCTATACACTTAGCTAATACATTATGGATATTATATTTTGATTGCATTCGCGCATGCGCAATGAAAGATTATTTAGTAAACCTGCTCATTTTTCATCCAATTTTTATTGTTTTTTAATTCTGATTCCAGAGTATTGTGTACAATGTAGTTTGTCATTGTTTCGGAAAAGAACATTTTTTTTATATTAAGAAATCTGTAAATTATAAGCAAAAAAACTTGACGAAATTTGGGGCTGTTTTTATAAAAACCTTAATTTATCTACTAGTACACATGCTATCCTCATAAATATGAACACAGTTTATTACAATAAGCCTCTTAATCATGTTCTACAGTTTGAGCGCTTTTGCTGCATTAGTTTTTACAGGGTTATCCAAAAGATATTAGTTATTTTTTAATTTGTCGACAATCCTCTATGGGGTTCGGCAACAAAATCTACGCGGAAATATATGACCTGTACTATTTTGTTTACACACCTGGAGTTTCAAGATAATTCCTCGTGTATTTTTCTAAATATTTCACAAAACGTGTAAAATCGCAAGTGGCCGGTGATCATTGGTCATATTGTGTATCAAAATGGAATTTTTTTTTATTAATTTAGGAATGGATAAGGAAAATTTTACCCTACGGGGGTCATATAAAAATTTAGTTTTCGTATTTTTTTCAAATAGACCTTCCATGGAGATGCAACTTATATCATCAAATTTTGCAACTTAGCAATTGGAAGTATGTGTCTAGGGGCAATATTTAAGGAAATAGGCTATTGTTTCGATCTTTATGAATAACACTGTATATATATATATATATATATATATATATACATAAAATAAACTCATACATAAAATCAAGTGGTAGAAAATCTCGGTCAAGTTCGTTAATGGACAAAATCGGGGGGGGAGGGGGGAGATGTGGAGAGCTTTTGTGAAAACAGTAAAAGACCCATAAATTCTTATTTAAGATACACATTGAATCAGTTTGAAGTTATTAGTACTTGTAGGAAAAGGTCAAAAAATTTATGTATGACAGAAGTTTGATATTATTAAAAATGGCTTCAAGGGGCGAAAACATAAGGGTTTTACGTAGAAAAAAATTCATAACTTCGTCAATTCTCAAAGTATCAAATCCATTTAAATTTATTATAAATTTTCTTAATATTAGCTACAACTTTTATATTGACAAGTTTTCGATAGCACAAGCTCTTATAGCAAAACGAATTTAAACAAAAAACTGTAAGGGATTGAAGAAGAAAAAAATTCATAACTTCGTCAATTCTCAAAGTATCAAATCCACTGAAATTTATTATAAATTTTCTTAATATTATCAATTCACAAGTTGTCAAATCAGCTTAAATTTATTATGATTATTCTTAATATTATCTACAACTTTTATATTGACAAGTTTTTGATAGGACCAAATCTTACAGCAAAAAGAGGGGTGGAGGTGTTGAAGAAAAAAAATCCCATTAACCCGATTCTGATAAAGACAACTCTTACAGAAAAATGAAATTAAAAACTCGCCAAAAGCGGCCAGATAAAATTGTTAAACTAGGTTTATCTAACCTTGATTTAGTTTTAGATTTTTAGTTTAACTGTAAAATCTGCCTGTGCCTGTAGGCCGGGCCAGCTGGGATTTTTTTTACTAATGAGCTTACATTAAAATTTGATTCTCTAGAATCATTGTAAAAGAAACTCTACGCATAAATCGATCTCCTTATAAGAGAAGTTATTTCGAAAAAAGTTTGCTCTTTTTATATGATCAAGGGGGTATTTTTATCTTTAGAGTGAATTTTCTCAAGACCACGATGTTGGTCATTACGTGAATGATTTCTAAAAAATGTCTGGATAGAATTTAATGAAATTTTGATTGAAGGTAAAAACCTTATAGATGCACAAAATGCCCTACTAGTATTACGTTCATAAAGCAAAAAAATTATAAATTATGACAATTTTTATAAAAATAATTCAAAATTTTGATTTTTTTTTCTCCTCAGGAACTAATCTGTATTTTTTCCAGTGTATGTCATTTTAGATAATGTTCATGTTTGTCAACAAACTGGCTTGTTGCGTGACAATTCAACTTGATCTAGGCAAAAATTCGAACTAAATCGCTTGAAATTATGCTAAAATGCTCGTAATTTTCACATAGTTATAATATATTGTACTATTTGTAGGAAATAATACGTTATAAATTACTAGCTCTGCAAGAATTGTTACATTCTGCTTCACCAAGTTGAGAAGTATGTCTTTTTTTTTTGGTTGCGTGACGTCACATGCGCATTATCTATATCTCTACTCAATAATTTTTTTTCCTCACTGTGACAATTCAATTATGAGGAATCCTACGTGTAACGCATATAAAGTGAATTCACTTATTAAAAAAACATTATATTTTAAATTAAATAAAAAAAAAGAACTTAATACGCATCTAGACTCTTTTTTAGGACATTAACTGTTAAAGTTTACATATATCTTTTAATGCGTGTTTAAAATTTCATGTCGAAAATTTAATTAGATGTGGAGTTATTGCAATCCATATTAGGGTCATTTTACATTTACTTTGTCAGTTTAAAAGGTATTTGACCCCTTAATGTTTTGACTGAGAAGTGTATCATGAAAAGGGAAACACTTTAACAACAAGTTCATTTTATTAATATCTTCAGTTCTTTTTAATTACATACAGCAATAGTACAGCATGTAAACTTTCACACAGTTTTCATCACAAATTCTTCCAATCACAAAATTCTTCCATTATTCTTTATGTTTACACCTTTCATTGTTCATGAATTGAGTAAATGCCACATATTTATTCTTTGCAACTTTGCCTTGCACATGTTAACTGCAAATGGATTTTTAAGTAACTCAAATCCTTATATTATACCGGAAAATATATTTTAGAATGACTCTTACATATTTTTGCCTTTAAAACAAATAATATGCGTATTTTGTCCAGAAAATACACCTCAAATTGCTTTTCATACTTCAAAATAAATATAAATGTATATTAAGTAACGTTTTAATAGACTTTCACATTTTGTTAATACCTGATGGAATTCTGCATATTGCTTTATCGTTTATTGCATAGATTTTATTCGTATTTATTTTTTAAAATAACATATAATTCACGTATTAAATACATATAAAATGAATAAATGGAATGCAATAATTCTAAGAGATGTTTTAAAATGAGAAAGACTTATTTGCTTTTAATAAAACTTAGTTTTACGTAGTTTTATCAAATGATAAACTTATCTTTTATTCATATGACAAAATTGTCCTATTTTCAAGTTTCTAAGTCATTTAAATTATTATATTACTGAAATGTCATGTTTTGCAGTTAAATATTCGAAAAATCATGCTTCATCTGTTACATATTAGAAAATAAGACTTTGAAATTCATAACTTACTTTGCAATATACATTCATACATAATTTATCTGCATACTTTAAAAATTGAAGATTGTACACTTAAAAAAATATATAGGAAACAAAAAATTTCCTTATATACCATAGGACATTTTAGTCGCAGGTTATTTTACTCTGCATTGTACATTTTTACACAGAAAATTTCAATGAAAAACATTATAGATTGACATTGTAGGGTTTTGTGCTCTTACTTAGTGATGAGAATTGAAGAAATTACATAATATTCAGCAACTGTAAATAAAAATTAAACAATTTTTACAATGCCACCAAACGAAATCAGTTTTGTAAAAAATAATTCATTGCACTGAAGTGCGACTGAACAGGATGATTGTTTGCTAATTTTAATTTCTGTCTTTTTTGTTTACAAATCTTGTAAGTATCAATTTTTTACAATCACAATACTGTGTGCACCTTGTCAATATCTGTTACTTAATTTTTCTGGATATCAGTTTCCCGGTATATTAAGGAAATCATTTCATGGAAATGCTCAACGCCGAAAATTAAATTACATACAAGTTTTAAAAATAAAAAAGAGGTTTTTTTGTAGCGAATTTCCAAAAATGCTAGAAAGATATGGAGGTCTTAAAATTAAAGATAAATGTATAAAAAATATTTAAAAAAAGTTCTATTCAATTAAGATGAGAGTTGTGTTGAATTCAGAAATTTTTTCCCAGGATGGATTTCTGCAGATCGGGAAGGTGGAAGGAGGCATTATTGAGTTATGGGGAATAATAAGCATTTCTAAACAAGGTTCTCGTGTAAATACTACAATTGAATTTTGAATATCACTATTTCCAAATAATCAGGGCCTGATTACCAACGGGGCACGCTTATACCAATAAATTTTAAAAGAAATGTTCACCTTATCTAAACGCCGTATTCATGTAATATTTCTGCCATGAATGAGGCAAAATCTTCTGTTTCTTTTTACTGGTGGGAATGTGTCCTGTTGGTAATCAGGCTCTGCAAATAATAGTGTTCCTCTTAATTACAGAAATTCTGCGATTGAATAAGGCAAACATGACAATGCGAAAATAGTTGTAATCAAAATTTAATTGTTGTATTTACCTAAGAACCCTGTTTCTGAAATATTAATAAGTACGAAATCCCAAACCTTCAGCAAGGGCGCATTTTAAAATCCCTTTTGGCTCAACCCCGAATTCATCAATGGTTGTTAAATCAAAGTTAGTTGTATGGCTTAAAAAGTATATTTGCACTTAGAATTATGTATTACAATAAGGGTTTGTAACGAAGGTGTTTAACCTTTTGCACTTCACACAGAAATTTCAATCACCTACCAGCAACTCCACGCTATTCTCACATATTTGAAATAATATGTAGGGGATCTCCCTAAAGATATGTTTATTTGTTGTATGTTCATTTGTTGTTTACCGTATGGGTACAGCGTCTAGAATATATAGCATGGAAATCTGCTATCCAAATAGCGCTAAAAAGTTGCATCCCTTAAGGGAGTTCTCAAATCCAAGAGGGCAACTTTCTGACATAAGTTTGCCTCGTTCAAAAGTTTATTTTTGTTCGGAAATGCATGAAACTAGCAGGTGTTGTCGTTCAGAAACTATGTCATCGAACTATTTTTTCCGTTTTTTTTGCAAACACAATAGATCTTTCAGAAAATCGTGTCAAAGTTGACGTTTTGAACCGAAGTTCACGAAGAAAGCAGAAAAACCAGTCCGTGAAATGCGAAAATCGGGTTTGTCAGGTGATCAAAAACGTTTATAACTCAATAGGAAATTTGTTGATCAAAAAATGAAAAAAAAAAACAGTTCAATTCCAAATCGCTTCCGAGCCTCACCAGTGGCCGAGAGGTTCTGCTCTCGAAGCTGGTAGACGGGAGGTGCTGGGTTCGAACCCAATCGCGCCCGTCGGCCTAATCGTTTCAGAGTTTTCGTGGTTTTCTTCGAAACCTTGGATTTCCAAGCGTAAATACGGGTTAGGTTCCCTTAGAAAGACCCCCACGAAGGGCACCCCCTCCCTTAGGGCCTATATCCCTAGTGTTGATAATTGGCCGTCATAAACACAACCAACCAACCAACCAACCAACCAACCAAATCGCTTCCATGGCCATGCTTTCCAATTTTATACCTTTCCACAAAAAATGAATTTGTAAATGTGTCAAAACGTTTTGCGCTTGTTGAGCAGCACAGCTAAGAACAGCCTTAAATGTGCAATGATACTGAAATCCAGGGAGCCTATAGCAGCGAAATCTGCGATATATTTTCAAATTTCTGGGATAGCCGCTTTCCACACTATATATTGTAGACGCTGTAGTATAGGTGTCAGTGGATTTGTAGTAAAATATAGTATGTCACCGTATAGGTGTGAGTGGAGTGCATAAGGTTAAAGTGTGTCTCTATAATCTTCTGAATAACAACAAAACCATGAGTCATGATTTCTGAAAAACAATGTCCTTTGCATAAAGTTTTTTTCTGTGTGTATATGTATGTGTTTGTTAGCGATAGCTAGGGGAAGTTATTGCACGTTGAGGTCTGCAAATTTGGCTTCGGTTATACGAAAACAGGTCCAAATGTAACTGCCGCTGAGGTTTTAGATCTTTTAATTATTTTTTTGTTATATTTTATATTGAATAGAACGATTCGTGTATTTATAAAAAAAACTAATTTTTTGTTTGAATTTTTTGTTTTCTTTATAGTAAACAAATTAGATATAAAAATATACTGAACTTTATTACACTGTAAAAGAAAAAAAAATGTTCATTTTGCAGAAAAAATACTGCCAGCCAGCAGCACACCAATAGAAAACTGTTTATCGTTCGGAAATAATCTGTATTTATTACTGACTTTCTGTTATTTTTACATATTTTGCAAATAAGTTCGTAATAAATCTAGATTATTTCTGAAAAATAAACAGTTTTTTATTTTCCTCTTGACTGACAGATTTTTCTGTATCAACAGATTTTTTTTTTCAGCGTAGCTTATATGAAATGTATTTTAACGCCAAAAAGTTATATCTTTAAATCGTTCTGAATTTCCTACTCTACTCACAAAAAGAAATCGTTTAATAGACAGAAATATGGTTAGAAATTGTACATAGATATACCCATTTTATGCATACTTGTGGAAAATAAATAATGTGTCTGCAGACATTTTTTTCTTACATTACGTGCAAGTTCCACACTAGAGTTTTGAAAAAACCATATACACAGTTAAAAATCACTTAAAGATGGTATTAAAGTGCGCATTGCCAATTTGAAATTCCTTCGGTTGTAATTTGACTGTTTTCATACGTTTTATTTGGTTTGATTGATAATTATATAAGTTTTATACAGTATGGAAAACAAGGCATCGATTTCTTGAACATTTAAAAGTGAGGATTCCTTTTAATACCTATCAATATATTATATTATTTAACCTTACATAAACAGGCGTAAACTATGTTATTAGTAACATTTTAAAGTAGAAAAAAATTGCAAAATTTACTCTTTTAATAAGCAGTTTTGAAGGTTTTGACAGAATATTTAAAAAAAAATGTTTTTGAAGTTATACATAAGAGAACACATTAAAAGTACATATTTAATGAAGATTGATAATTTGTGATTTTATTTATTTAACTTTTTTTAAATGAATGTAGGTATACAAGTTTATCTACGTTACACGTTGCAACAAATTTCACTCTATTAGCATATTTTTTTGAATGCGATAATCATATTATTCATTCAATAATGTATTTTTTTACTCTATAAATTCTGTTGTATGTTAAATTAAATTGTATTATGAAATGATTTAATAATTGTTTTGAAAAATTATGTTTGGATTATTGTTACTAGCCTTTCTTGTATCCCATGTTATCATAAAATTATGCGCAATAATTTACAAAATATAGTAGCATTCACCACCTAATAAAAATATTCAGAGGCAGAAGGAATTCCCTTTTAATTTCAGTTGTTAGTAGTGAATGTGCATATTGTCGTTTGCCAGTAAGGGAACGAGAGATGTTTGAAAAGAAGAAAATATATATTTATTATTATTATTTTTTATAATGTTTGAACATTTGTACAGATGGTCCGATAGGAAAATTCCTCAAATTACGATCGCATGATCCGTTTCAAAAAAGTTAACGGATATACATGTTTCATTTTTTTAAAAAAGAGAATTAAATTCTCTACAAAATATATCTGAAAACATACAAACAAAAAACATTTTTTTTTCAAATTATAACGAAAATTATGATTAAATATTTTTAGATTTTCAATTGTTTATTATAGTTTTTTAACTTTTTTAGAACTTTTTTGTTTCAGGTTTAATCGGAAAACAGCATAATGTAAGAAATAGTTCAGAGAAAACTTTATTTATTTAGGTTTTATGTGTTTAATAATCTCTAATCAAAAAGTTAAATTATTATTAGGTTTTCAATAGTCTGTTTAAATGTCACAACGATTTTGAGTATATCTGACCGTGTCCAATGGCTATTAAACACATAGAAATTATAACAAATATATTAAGCAATCTTAAAAAGTTAAAATATTCAAATAGTATTAAATATTTGTTAAGTTAAGCAATCATCCTTTCGTCAGTGGCACGTCAATGTAATATTTTGTGGACGGCCACTATACATGCAAGATTTTAGTTATTTGGAATGTCTCTAAAAGGTGGAAATGATAGAAGCATACATCTTTGAATATGAAAATGAAAAGTGTGTCTATCCAATTAAATGCTGATAAAATCTTGTATTTATAATAGCCGTCCACAAACGTGTTAACCACGGGAAAACTTTTTTATTATGGTGGAACCACGAAGAGATTAACAGAATAACATTCTTTATTAAACTGATTTAATTTGGAGATTCAACTTCCGTTTAGATTTAATTTATTTTTTATCATATTTTTCACTGCTTCATTTTGTGCATACCGAATTCAATAATTTCTTTCCGTGCTGCAAGCTCTGTTTTACCATAAGAATTTTGGCATTCTAAAAGCCATTTCACATATTTTTTCTATATTTTACAAAAATGTTCAGCCTAAAAACATCGCATTTCAAGCTCTTTTGCTGACTCTATCAAGTAAAAAGCTCAAATCTGGCTTTTTTAATACTTTTGTATACACATAGTACATGGCAATATACTCCATAACATATTTGCAACTCTTGAGTAAAACCTTAAGATATTAGAAACTCCGTCATATAGTCAATTTGCATGAACTTTCAATAAATTAAAACATTACAGAGAAAGGCAGAGAGATTGGCTTGTATACATTTTTCTTCATGGCTTGTAGTATTTGGTAAGTATTCACGAACCACTATTTCAAATATATGGAGTATCTATTATAAAAAGGTTTTTGAATAATAATTTAAGGATGGCACAAAATTTAATTTTGTGTGTCTCGAAATACGTCCACTCGTTTATACTATAGCAAATTGGCAAGCATTAATGCAAATAAAATGCGCATTATATCGTAGATTGTCTGCATTATAACTCATGTTTTATAAAACACAAAATTTTGAAAAAAATGAAAATTTGATTGCGTTTTGCAGAGTTCTTTTATATAAATGTTTTTCAGTTCTTCTTTGATATTACTTTTGTTCGTTTATTGATACTTATAGGATCACCTCCGTAGTAATGCCAGAAAATAATCAATTCAATAAAAAAGAGAAGTTATTAGAAAAGTAATACTTTTAGGATCCCTTGGAAAAAAATTGGGGGAAATTTAACAAATACTGGCAATGTGTTCTTCAAAAATAACGCAGGATAACATTGTCACGGATGATGCTCGTACCCAAAGATCAGACAAATATGCCATATAGTCCTAAAATATTAAAACTCGCCTCAACAAAAAATATTTATACCCTATTTTGTAGAATACATTTTCTCTGTATTCCAGGGTAATAAAACACTATTATTGATATTGCACATCTGAAACGGATTATTTGGAATTACTTCCTTTGCAAGAAATTGACTTGTTCAATATCTTTGAAAATGTTCTGTTTGCAGAAGACCTCTGAAACGTCTGTATAGTTTTGACAAGACGGTCACCTCTGTTTCTGATTTGACCTCTGGAATACTATATTTGCAGGATCATCTGCAAGTTCAGGGTATAATTCAACATCGTGATAGTAATCACCTCTGTAACCAGGTACTGTACTCGTAGTAAGAATGTGTTCTTTTTCTTTTTCGGACCATTTTTGTGAGCCCCGTTGACTCGTTAAAATAATTTGTCTTTCTTGAGCCCACCTTTGACCAACAGCGTGTTTTTTAGCATGTCTTAAAAGACGTTGTCGCTCTTTATGAGGATTAGTTCCATAGCGGATATTCAAAATGGCGTGCTCTGAATGCACTCTCACATCAACATGATGCCCAGCTTTCAAATCTTCGGGTTTGGACTCGTGAACTGTCGTATTAATAGCAGTGCCAAGCCGTTGAAGTTGATTTAAGTCATCCGCAACTCTCCACGCACTGTCTTTCACAAAGTAAAACACATCTTGTCCGTGCATAACTAGATGAAGATCAAGTAAGAAAGAATTATTGAAAACAGATGTAAAAACATCTCGACGGATGTTATCAGCTTCATTTGACGCTCGGACTAAAGCTCTGTCTCCCACTCGAGATACTGTTATTCCAGACCCGAATGGAACACTCATTGTACTTATTTTTGGAAGGACTGTTTCAAACAATTGTTCTCGCTTCACCTTCGGTCGAGCAACACTCGTAAGGGAAGCAAAACTCTCTAACTTCTGACGGATGGCACAAGCGAATCCGGAGACTAAAGGTACAGCTGGCATGTCGAGGAAAAGAGGCTTAGCCTCTTTATCGTGTTTAATATGGAATAAGGAATCAGCTGCTAAGTCCAGGCTATCAATATCAATTTCTTGACTTTTTATCCAGGCGTTCAAATCTGAAAAAACAAACAAACATTTTTAATCATTTCAAAAACTATTAATTCTTGGATAACTAAAATTTCTTCCGAAAACAATAATACATCAATTACTGCAATGTTACTTTAGTAGACACTTGACATTATAATAGAAAATGTAAAATCAAACAACCTGAATAGTACATATAATTACGTCTATAGTTGATAAGGCAAGTATTTTGAATAAAAGACATCAAAATATATAGGTAAAAGGGCTAGAAAAAAAAAATTGCAGCATCAACACAAAACTTGAACAGAAATAAAACAAAAAAGGAGTGAACAAGAAACTGGTACCGCCCCCCCCCCCCCGAAGTAATATAATATAGGCCACATCATGAGAAAAAAAATATATATTTATTTATTTAAGAAAACCAACATTAATAAAACAACTGTACAACAATTACTTACCCTAAATAATAGATAATGTAAGTAATAATCTTAATAACAATGATCTTGCATTATATTACAATGGAAAAAGTATTCCATATGGCAATTGCCATATGGAATTCTTTTTTGTATTTTGACGCTTTGATAAAGTAGCTTAAGCTACTTTATCAAAGCGTCAAAATACCTGAAATACTAAGGAGGACCATCCTCAGCTGCCAGTTCTGGATTTTGACGAGGGTGGTATCGTTCGAAAGCTCTTCTCAGGAGTATCAAGAAATTTATAGGATTTATATTCCCAAATCCAATAGCTCACGAGATATGGACACTTTTCTGTTTCGGAAGAAGATAAATAAAGAAGTGAAAAACAGCATGAGATTCCTTCAAAAGCTACCAAAGGCAGGAATTTTCCTATAATTAATCATGATAGGGTTTTTCTATGTAAAACTATTGAAAACACAAGTGTTTTAACACCAGGCACGAATATTGAAGGGTATTATGGTTTGACAGTAAAACCACTGTCTTGATCCATTTCTGGAACTTCCCACCAAGTCCCTGCTCATGTCCTCTTTCCATCTCATATATCAGGCGAGCAGCTAGTCCGTGTTACTAAGGGGCTGTGCATATATAACGTTAACAACTTTTTGGAAAATTTGGACACCTTACCCCCCTTACGATATCATACGTTATCATCCCCCCCCCCTGTAATAATAGATATCGTTATCAATGTATAAAAATTCTTTAGATTTTTTTGGAATTTATTTCTTTGGTTTGGAGTGATATACAAATAGGGTTACCCCCTGTAATGATAGATATTGTTATCAATGTATAAAAATTCTTTAGATTTTTTTGGAATTTATTTCTTTGGTTTGGAGTGATATACAGATAGGGTTACATTTATTTTTCGCATACTTTATTGATTCAAATGAACAGAAGTCAATGAAATATCAGTTTATATATGAAATAAGTTTATATAAAATAACACCTAAAAGAAATAGCTGTTATTTAAAAGTATTCAGTAATAGCTTTTTGTTATATAATGCATTCAACAGTAATAATGTCTTTTTGCATTTGCCCCCGTACGGGGTGGGGCAGACAGAACTTTTTATCAACAAAACAGGTGGACAACATTCTTTCTCTTTTATTTACTAGTAAATACAAGTATAATTTCAAACATACTTTGCATATGGTTTGTTGAACAGCGGATTATATATGCATGCACGTATGACAGAAGAATAGGAATGCCTAACGTTGGGGTATTCCATATTGTGGAATTAATTAATTTTATACTCATTTAATGATTTTAATAATAACTTTGTATTTTCATAAAAATAGATAACATACTGTAAAAAGATAACATACTATTTTGATGTAAAGACACAGGTTACAAATAAAAAGAAAAAAATTTACTTGAATCAAAAATGATAACTATATCAAAAGACAACCCTCACCCCCCCCCCCCCCGCTAGAGATATCTCACGATATCATGTACCAGACACCCCTCCCCTCTAAAATGATAATGTTATATATGCATAGCCGCTAATCATACTGCATTCTCAATTTGCATTTATTGCCCACTACTTCGTAAAGCAGTTTTTGAATCTTCTTTTCTTTTAGTATTTTCCATTGCGAATATTTCATGAACTATTGGATTAGGAAGTACAGTCGTGGGGAAAAAAAGTAAACACCTCTTCCTAACTCTGCAAAAAATTATCGTAGAAGGAAGTTAGTGATACCACACGTTTGGTAATAAAGTCCACTTTTAAATGATATATATAAAATTCGCTTAGGGGGCCATCTACATATTAAAACGAACCATAACTTTGCGTTTTCCAATAGCAGTACACAATTCTAACAGTATAAATAAACTCTACACCCTTCAATTAGCCTAAAAACAAATTTTTATGCAATTCATACGATAAGTTTCCGAGAAATTAATTATTTTAAAACAAGTGTATTTTAGTGCTGTATCCAAATTGAAGTTCGGTACTCGATTGTTGACCGAAAGAGCCCACTTCATGATCAAGTCATCTTAAGCGCTGCTCAAGCAGTCATTGAAGACTGCTAGATTACAGAATTGCATGAGAAATTTTAAAATATCTAGTCACTTCTATCATAGACGACCCCTTAAACCGTCATTTTTTAAGCATAATTTGAAAACTGCTTGGAAGAAAAATGTGAAATTTTGGATTTCCATAAAACAGGACTTAATAAGTCTAAATCCATCAAAAAAATTCTAGGTTGCAATTAATAATTTTTACAAATATTAATTTCATAATTCATACCAAAAAATTATAAAAATTGCAAATTCAACGTATTTATGTTTGGGTATTTTAGTGTTATTGCTACACAAGAAATTAGCGCATTAGGAGTATAATTTCAGGAGATATAAATAAAAATATGAAAATGTAATCTAACATTAGAAGCACTAAATTTTAAATGTTTATAATTCAATAACTTATCATTCACATTACTTGAAATTTGGCGTCTAGGCATAGTTTGAACCGAAAAGTTGAAATATCTTGTTAAAATTGTGTATTGCCATTGAAAAAAAAAGTTTGGGTTCGTTTTTATATGTAGATGGCCTCCTAAGCAAATTATGTATACATCATTTAAAAGTAGACTTTATTTCCAATCGTTTGGTAGCAGTCACTTTCTTCTACGATAATTTGTTGAGGAGTTAGTAGGGGGTGTTTACTTTTTTTTTCCACGACTGTACAGTAGGGTGGAACTTAAGTATAGGGTAAAAAAAAAAAACTTTTTTGTTTCAATGTGTAATAGTGAAAACTTTTTTCCTTTTTGGATGTCTAAACTTTTGGCTGAAAAGGTTTTTTTTAAATTAAGTTGTTTTCCGGTTCCTCAAGGAGGTCAAAGTTTTGAAATTTCAGTATAAAGTAACTTAAAGTAAACAACGTAGCTGTTAGCTCATATCTACTTTTATTTAGCAAATACTACCCAGAAGTCACCACGAGGAGGTGGTTAAATATCGACTTCTACCCTCCTTACCTCCCTTTGTTATGGATTAATTCAATTGGATATCCAACCTACTGTCTTTTTAGGCAAATTTTGTCATTACATTGTGGGAATTCAACTTTCCCAAGATTAAGCTATCTTTTGCTTGATATTTAAAGACGGTTGACGCAGCTCGCGGGACAATTTTGACACACGTTTCCACTGTTTGAGTATGACAAGGAAAATCTAAAATTCAGGTGTATCCCCTGTTTGTACTTTTTTTAAGTTCTTCGTCCGATCAGTTCGTCAAGATAGGATCAATGTTTTTATAGTCTATAATTTCAATATGTTCGCATTTTTTTCAAGTCGCTTTCCTACTGGTCCAGAAAATCCTTTTGTACCCGTAGTTTTTCCAGTAAGAGTTTGAAATAAGTATCTAAGAAAAAAGTTCATTTGCCTGTAATAATCAAATTATCCATTATAAAGTTTTTAGGGTATTGCTTCCAATGTTTTAACAACTCCAGATTTGCATTCTGTATTAAAGGCATTTCTGTTTCACCCAATAACTTTCAAACTTGAAATGTCTGCATTATTATTTTGAAAATACACCAAAATTGCAGTGGCTATATTAATATAAGAAGATGTCAATGAAATATGACCAATATATTTTTATCCTGGTTTTTGAACTAAGACCAGGTGTTCGTCTTTAATTATTCTTAGTTATACTTTTTTCCCTCTGCTGCAGTTATCATAGTGTTATCCTTTCTGCCATCAAAATACTAACTTTCTAAAATTAACTCATTTCGTCTTTCCTGTTCTTTCAAATTCTTCCTTTTCTTTTCTCTTTGCCGTCTTCAAATCCTTCTTTCAGTTATCTTTTCTTTATTATCATCAGAAATACCCAAGGCACCTAAGGTGCCATTTGCAATAATATTTGCAGTTCTGTCTAATACTCCGTTTCTTTCACCTTGTTGATTATCAAATTCAGGTTTAGAAAAACAACCGATTGAACTATTTCGTTCCGAACTATTTTTTACACTTGACGATCATTCAATCAAAACATCATTTTTTTTTTTTTTTTGCTTTAAAATAACTTTTTTCCTTGATATTTCCTTTTCCAGTCTTGCTACACATTTTTTTTGTAGTTTTTATATCTATTGCTCCTATTGCCATCACCCCATCTCTCTTTGGTCTTTGAAAAAGTGACGTTCTTGTTCTGATACGCAATAATATTTAGTGCTTTTACACAAATAAATGTTTTTTGCAGGATTACCTAACATTTTGCAATTTTATATTGGATGTGGGATTATTCTTTCTAATCTTAATATTTTTCTTCAAATTTTGACATTTCTCGCGCTAGTCTCTAATCATTTTTTATGATTTGTGTATCAGAAACCGTTGGAATTGAAGGTCTCAGCAATACACTTTTAATTGTATCATCAACAGCTTTAGATATTTTAGAAATAGTGTGTACCAGATTCCAGCAGTCAGATTTTAAGTTAAATTGAACCCAAAAATAATGTTTCATAACATTTTCATATGTTCGTCAAAGATGACAGTCTAATGTTAATTGTTTTGGTTCGCGAAATACAGGACACTTCAACACTTATCTAGATTTAGGTACGTTAACAGACTTTGTCACTTTTGACACCGAATGTTTATTGAAAAATAATTAAAGAAACTGTTAACACACGTTAAATCGGATTAACTTGTTATGTGCAGCAGCCAAATAAATCAGAGACAATGAAAGCCGACGACCACGACGCTGGCTTCTACAAAAGTCAAATAAAGTGGGGCGAACTTTTCTAAGGCACTCAAACTAAATTATTCTCTTTATTACAGGACATTAACACTTAATTAATTTAATTTTGCAAAATATAAATTTAACAATAAGCTTAAAAAACGTTTCATGCAATTATTGGCTTTTTTTCGTTTTTTAGGGAAAATCAGGCGCTTTGAGGAACCGGAAAATATTATTTTAAAATTAAAAGAAAAATATTTTCTTTTTATGGAGTTAAAAAGGAAAAAAATAATCACTATTAGAATATAAAATTCAAAATTTCGTTTTTTAGTTCCACCCTACTGTACAGTTCCTATACATTTTCCTAAAAGAACAAATATGTTTTGGATAAGCCTGTAAAAACTAATGTAGCAAAAGCGTTCAAACACGAGATTATTAATAAGTGACTTATTGTAATATATTTTGTTCATTTTTATGAAGATAGCATG